>PVLD010033332.1:0-13763 GCA_004027595.1 Dinomys branickii
TCCTGGGCCCAATGATTCACGATCTGCTACCATCTTGGGATAAGTTTGATATCCAGGTAAACTAGGATCGCTAGAGTCCTCTGTGAGCTTCCTGGGCAGTTTGTACCTCAACACTTTTCATCTGACATCCCAAATGACAACACAGAGGAGCAAAACGCAGTCTCAGAACTCAACCCCACCCAGAACAAGTCCAGGAAACAATGATATAGGAGAACTAGGAAGCCACATACCTGCAATATCTGAAATGATAGCATCTGAAGTAAAGAAACAACTCCATCAGGCCATAGAAGAGATTAAAGCAGAAATAATCTCTCAGGCAAAAAATGAAGTAAAAATAATAATGGAAGAAATGCTCCACTCATATAGAGAAGAAACATAAAAGAATAGAAGAACATAGGAAACAAATGCAATCATTACATGAGCATTTAAGGAGTGAATTAAAATTCATGAAACAGACTCGAAGAGATTGCCAGGAAATGAAAACTTCCATTGAAAGCTTGCAAAACTGCTTCAATGAAGCTGAAGATAGAATTTCAGATCGTGAAGACAGCATGGCAGCTAGCGACCATGAAAGGAAGGATCTCTTAAAGTCATCAAGGATCCAGGAAAAATCAATCCAACAGCTCCAAGATGAGGCAAAAAGAAATAGTATTTGAGTAATAGGAGTCAACGAAACAGCAGGAGGCAACACAAAGGATATAAAAACAATATTTGCAGAAATAATAGCAGAAAATTTCCCAAGCAGATAAAAGATACTGAAACGCAGTTAATCAAGGCATATAGAACCCCAACGAGCCATAACCCAAATAAAACCACACCCAGGCATATAATAGTCAAGATCCAAGACATCCAGCAAAAGAACACAATATTAAAAGCTACTAGAGAAAAGAAACAGATCACCTATAAAGGAAAGCCCATCAGAATCACAGAAGACTTCTCAACAGAAACCATGAAATCAAGAAGAGCTTGGAGCGAGGTATTACAGATTCTGAGCCAAACAGCTTCTCATCCAGATTAATATATCCTGCAAAATTATCCTTCAAATTGAATGGAGAAATAAAATATTTCCACAACAAAGAACAACGGGAGTATTTCACGAGTGCCAAACAAACATTACAAAAATAACTAAAAGATATTCTTGACAGAGAAAAAAGTGACCACAATCTCAAGAACAAGAATAGAAAAGTACCCTCAAGCAAAACAAGCAAGTAAACAGATAGCAAAAATAGGAAAGCAACAACAAGTAAATAGCATGACAAGGATAAGCCAACATATAACAGTTATAACCATTAATGTAAATGGCCTCAATTCACCAGTCAAAAGAAACAGACTGGCAGAGTGGATTAAGAAACAAAATCCAACCATCTGCTATGCACAGGAAACACATTTTACTCAAAAGGAAATCCACAGACTGAAAGTTAAAGGATGGAAAACAATCCTCCATGCAACAGGTTCCCAGAAAAAAGCAGGGGTAGCTATTATGTTTGCAGAAAATGTAAACTTAAAACTGAAAACAATCAAAAGAGATGAAGGAGGCCACTATATACTAGTTAGGGGAAGGCTGAAAGAGGAAGAGATAACAATGCTAAACATTCATGCACCAAATACCAGAGCATGAAACTTTATAAGTCAAATCTTAACAGACATGAAAAACCAAATAATTAATCACACTACTGTAATAGGGGACCTAAACACCCCTCTGACGCAAAGAGACAGGTCAACTGGCCAAAATCTCAGCAAAAAAATAACAGACCTAAACCAAAGGTGCAAACAAATGGACTTAGTAGATGTATACAGGGTCTTCCACCCCACAACATCAGAATGCACATTTTTCTCAGCTGCACATGGGTCTTTCTCTAAAATAGACCATATTCTAGCCCATAGAGCATACTTACCTAAATGCAAAAGAATTGAAATTATCCCATGCATATTATCTGACCACAGTGCAATGAAATTGGAAATTAATGACAAAAGGAACACCAAAAACCCCGTAAACACTTGGAAACTAGACAACAACCTCCTGACCAACCAATGGGTAACACAAGAAATTAAAAAAGAAATTTAAAAATACCTACAAACAAACAAAAATACAAATACAACCTATCAGGATCTGTGGGATGCAATGAAAGCAGTTCTTAGAGGGAAATTTATAGCAGTGAACTCACACATAAGGAAAACAGAGAGAGAGAGAGCAAACAAATAGCCAAATGCTGCACCTCAAACTTTTAGAAAAAGAAGAACAAATCAAGCCCAAAGCCCAAAGAAAGGAGGACATTATAAAACTCAGGGCAGAAATTAATGCAATTGAGATGAAGAAAATACTACAAAAAATAAGTGAATCAAAGAGTTGGTTTTTAGAAAGAATGAATAAAATTGATAAACCCCTAACCAACCTTATCAAAAAAGAAAGGAAAAATCTCAAATTCATGGAATAAAGAGTGAAAAGGATGAAATCACTACAGATCCCACAGAAATTCAAAAGATCATTAATATCTATTTTGAAAATCTTTACTCCCATAGGATAAAATACTCAGAAGAAATAGACAGATTCCTAGAAATGTATTAATTACCAAAATTGAATCAGGAAGATACAAAAATACTGAACAACCCCATATCAATTAATGAGATTGAGAATGTCATTAAAAACTTACCGACAAAGAAAAGCCCAGGCCCTGATGGACTCACAGTGGAATTCTATGAAACATTCAGAGAAGCTTTAATGCCAACACTCCTCAAACTCTTCAATGAAATTGAAAAGAAAGCAATTCTCCCTAACTCATTTCTGTAGGCAAGTATTATACTGGTACCAAAACTAGAGAAGGACCCAACCAAGAAAAAGAACTATAGGCCAATCTCCCAAATGAACATAGATGCAAAGACACTCAATAAAATAATAGCAAATAGAATGCAGCAAATCATAAAAAAAAATTATACATCGTGACCAGGCTGGATTCATTCCAGGAATGCAGGGATGGTTCAATATTCACAAATAAATTAATGCAATACATTGTATCAATAGGACCAAAGACATGATCTTCTCAATAGATGCAGAAAAAGCTTTTGACAAAGCTCAACATGCATTAATGTTAAAAACCCTAGAGAAAAGAGGAATAGATGGCCTTTACCTCAATTTGATCAAAGCTATCTATGACAAACCAACAGCCAACATCATACTAAATAGACAAAAATTGAAAGCTTTCATTTTAAAGTCAGGAACAAGATGAGGATGTCCACTGTCATCACTCCTATTCAACATAGTTCTGGAAGCATTAGCCAGAGCAATTAGACAAGAGAGAGAAATAAAAGGAATAAGGATAGGAAAGGACGCAGTAAAACTATCACTATTTGCAGATGACATGATTCTTTACATGGAAGACCCAAAAAACTCCACAAAAAGACACTTTGAATTAATTGACAAATTCAGCAGAGTAGCTGGATACAAAGTCAACACCCAAAAATCAATAGCATTCCTATACACAAACAACAAACAGACTGAGAGAGAAATTAAGGAAACCGTACCTTTTACAATAGCATCCAAGAAATTGAAATATTTAGGAATCAATTTAACAAAAACTGTAAAAGATTTATTCAGTGAAAACAACAGTACTCTGAAAAAAGAGATTGAAGAGGATTTCGATAAATGGAAAAACATCCCCTGCTCATGGTTAGGAAGAACCAACATTGTGAAAATGGCCATACTGCCAAAATTATTGTACAGATCCAACGCAATTCCCATTAAACTACCATTCGCATACCTCACAGATCTAGAGAAAACATGCCTTAAATTCATCTGGAAGCAGAAGAGACCCAGAATAGCAAAAGCAATCCTGGGCAACAAGGACAAGTCGGGTGGAATCACAATCCGTGACCTAAAATTATACTACAAAGCTACTGTGATAAAATCAACCTGGTACTGGCTAAAAAACAGACCTGAGGATCAATGGAACAGACTGGAAGATACAGCTACAATGAAAAACACACTCAACCACCTAATATTTAACAAAGGGGCCAAACAAGCTCACTGGAAAAAAGATAGCATATTTAATAAATGGTGCTGGAAAAATTGGCTTGCCTCTTGCCAAAAACTGAAAGTAGACCCAAGTCTATCACCATGCACCAAACTCAAGTCAAAATGGATCACAGATCTCAATATTAAAACGGAAACTCTAAATCCATTGGAAGAGAAAGTAGGTAAAAATCTTGAAGACATAGGAGTAGGCAGAGAGTTCATGAACAAAAATCAAACTGCAAGGGAAACACTTCAAAGAATCAATAACTGGGACCTCATCCTACTGAAAAGTTTTTGCACATGTAAAGAAATCACCAGCAAAATAAAAAGAAAACCCACAAATTGGGACAAAATCCTACCTGGCTGTCCCTCAGACAAAGGTCTTCTATCTAGAACATACAAAGAATTAAAAAACATGTACTTATCCAAATTCAAAGACCCAATCCAGAAATGGGCATCTGAGATGAATACACACTTCTCAGATAAAGAAACACAAATGGCAAATAAATATATGAGAAATTGTTCTACATCTTTACTCATTTGAGAAATGCAAATAAAAACAACATTGAAATTTCATCCCACCCTAGTAAGATTGGCCAGTATTAAGAAATCATCCAATAACAAATGCTGGCAAGGCTGTAGAGAAATAGGAACTCTTCTTCACTGCTGGTGGGAATGCAGACTAGTGAAACCACTGTGGAGAGGTTTGGAGTTACCTCAGCAAACTAGGTCTAGAGGTTCCATTCAAACCAGCTATTCCCCTTCTGGGTTTTTTCCCAGAAGATCTGAAAGCATCATATCACCATGATATATGTGCACCCATGTTTATAGCAGTGCAATTTGTAATAGCTAAATCGTGGAAGCAACCCAAATGTCCATCCACAGAGGACTGGATAAAAATACTGTGGCATTTTTATATAATGGAATATTATTCAGCTATAAAGAAAGACAAATTTGAAGCTTTTATAGGCAAATGGTCACAATTAGACATGATACTCATAAGTGAAATAAATTAGAGGTACATGTACAAGCAACATATTGTATCACTAGTGTAAGAACCTGAAAGTGTTAATATAAATTTGGAGGTATAAAGGGAATCTGCTCAAAAGTGAAGAGTAAATGGGATGAGGGGAAGGAGAAAAGGAAGAAAGGGACAAATATGTATGTATACATGTATATGCAGGATGGCTACCATGGTTGCACTATTGACTTATGTCATTTTATTGGAAGGAACAGTTAATGATTGGTTGTTTGATCAAGATTGTATATCTATATGTGTTTTCCTCAGCATACACTCTGAAGTTATCAATATGTAATACAGCAACCATTGTTTTATTCCCCTGTCACTTTATCTATAATTCAATTTTGATTGTACTGTTCTTGTGCTACTTTGTGTCTCTTTAATGTTTTCCTTTTCCTTTTCTTTCCTTTTTACTTTTAAAAATAAAAAAAAATGTCTTTGTAGCAAATATCTTCAGCTTTGTTCTCTTTGCTAAGGATCACTTTGGATATTTGGGATCTTTTATAACCTAAGAATTATGTACTGTATATCTCAAAAAGCTAGAAAAGTTTTTTAAGGTTTTAACCATGAAGAATTAATAGGTGTTTAATGAGACTGGTATGTTTAATCTAACCCAAACATTACAACACAGATCTATCTCAAAACATCATACAGTATCCCAGTAATGTGTATAATAAAAAAGTATACACTAGATAACCTAGATGAAATGGAAAAATTCCTAGAAGCACTCTAATTATTCAAACTGCCTCAGGAAGATGTGGAAAATCTCAACAAATGAATATGTAGGAAATGGAGTTAGTCTTCCAATGATCACCACAAGTGCTCTTCTAGCTACAGAGAGTGATGCTTCTTTCCTGTGCTTCAGTTCTGACAGCTCCCTTCTAGAACTGTTTGCGTGCAGGGCAGGAAAGCCCTTCCACAACCCAAGGACTGTGCCTTTGGAAAACACAGCGCTCCCTTCCTGAGCACTGCCGAGCACTGACCCCCTCACTAAGAATGAATCTCTAGATGCATGACACCTTGGGTCACTCCAGCCAGGCACCCCCTCTTTCTACTCCCCACTTGTTAACGGAAGCCAACAGCTCAACTTCAACTCAGGGAAACCCTCTTGTGCAGGGTCACCAACACCCACTTCAAATTCCTGCACCCAAACCTTCCACGGCTTGCAAACAGATCACCACCTGCTGTAGCAGAGAGGACTAAACAGTTGATCCTACTTCTCTATGGAAATTGTCTCCTGCTCACCTCTTCAAACCTGAAAAACCATCTCTTCCATAAAACTATCTTGGCCCAACCACCTCACAAATCACTAGCGCCCTATTGCTGTAGCAGAAAATGTCCCCCAGCTAATATACTTCAGTTGCCCAGGTGACAGTTTCTGTTGCAGTTCCAGTTACTTCTGTCTCTTAGAAACTGCTAGTCACTGTGATACATATTGCAAGAACCAATCACAGACAGCCAAGTACTCTATCTCTGTACCAACTCCCCCCACAACCCCATAAAAACTTCCCTCTCTAGGCCTTTGGGGCCTGACATTTTGAGGGACAATTGATTCCTTGTCATTCCCTATCTGATATTAAATAAATCTGCCTCCAAATCCTGGGTGTCATTTCAGTGTTTCTGTTGCCATTGTACTGCCCCTTTGCATTCTCTGTGAAGATGCTTCTACCCACAGATGCTCACCGACAAACACACCCACTCATTGATCTAAGTGAAGTATCACTACTGAAGTCTGTCATAGCCCTAGGGTTCACAGGCAAGGCTGTCAGAATCACCCTCCAAAAGCATTTCTTGTACCTGACGCACCACCTGGACTGGGGCTGGACTCCAGCAGATACCTACTACACATGAAGACCTCAGCCATGACACTGAGTGATGAATCTGTCTTGGTCTGTGGCATTCTGCTTCCTGACTGAGCAGGTTACCTCCACCATTTGCCCTGTATGGTGGAAATACACTTTAGAGAAGGAAAGTAGAGGGGTAGAAGGGAAAAGAGCCCTTGTCTCTGGGCTCCGGGCTGGCCCCTCCTTCCTCCTCAGACTGCTAGGAGCCAGGCCCCTCCTGTAGCATAACCAACATCCACTGCAATCACCCAGCACCTGCCATAGGCCATGGAATTGGGCGATGCCAAATCTCTGCACATAGTAAACTCACAAGTCTTCACTTCCAGAATTAGCCTTGCTTGCACTATCTTGTACTGTTGTTCCAGGGAGTTAAGTGGTGTCCTCTACATGAAAAGCCATGTAGAAACACTCGAAATGTCTTAATAGTGGCACTCAGATTGCTCATCAACATCAGGTGCTCTAGAAGAGGCAGAACTGAATCTGGACTCAGTTATTCCTTACTTGTGAAGAGTACCCACTAGGCAATTATGTAACCTAGTGACCTTGCCTCTCAAATGAGAATGATTCCAAAACATTTCCTGAGGGTGAGGCTGAGATAAGCCATGTATATAAAGCTCCCACAACAACTTGTTTTTCTTGTGGCACTGAGTGTCATAAGTAAGCCTTGTATGATTGATCTACATTGCCTTATCTCCCCAGACACTTCTTTGCTCAGGGCTATGATTCTGATGGCCATGGTGTCAGTTTCCCAAGTCTGGGAGCCACCCAATCCTACCCTGCAGGCACTGTCCAAAGGCGCAGGGAGAACCTTGGGCCTTTCCATGACCTGGTCCGTGGGCTCCCGCGGCACGCGCAGCCAAAGTCTGCGGATCCCAGGGAAACCCGACTCGGAGAGGGCTCCTGAGAGTTGCCACAGTGCAGCCGGCGCTGCCTGTGCTCCCAACCGCACCAAGCCTCTGCTCTGAGCGTTCCAGCACTGATCGGCTAAGAACGCTCTCCTCACATTTGGGATGGACACGTCCCACAGCGGCCGCAATGCTGCTTGCAGCCCCATCGGGCCCTCTGGAATGTCACCGTGGCTGAGCGCTCTGTGAGCCTTCTCCCCAGTGTTACCCCAAAACCACTCACCTCTGCTCCTAGAGTTTCCTCCCCGATCCTCTCCCTGCAGATCCTGAACTCTCCCGATTGTTCTTCAGCTCATTTCCTCAGGGAGGCCAAGCAAGTCACTTGGAGCCAATTCACAGGAAGAACAGTGTGCTAGCATCACCAAGACAGGGACTGCGACCTTGGTAAACACAACTTTTTCTCTCTGGTATTGGGTATGGATGTCAGGGCCTTTCCACTGAGTTAAACTCCCAACCCTTTTATGTGTTTTATTATAAGACAGGGTCTCACTAAATATGACATTCTTAACTCAGTCCCAAAACATGAGTTAGTACATAAATGATATTGGGACTCAAGGAACATTTCAGGGGTGGTCCAATGCCATTTCTTACACCAAAGTAAATTTCCAGTAGGTGGACATTTTGAAGTACTACCCTAGGCTGTTGGGCAATAGTCTCATGATTTTATAGTGGGTATTAGTTTCCACGGCACACAAAGTCCAGATTCTTCATCATAAAATTTATCAGTTAGATGCATTTAAAGTTTTTTAGTCTTCTACATGGAAAAGGACAATGAACATAGTTAAAATGAAGTAATGAAAAGAGAAAATATTTTAGAGTTATACTAAAGTTTTGACTTTCTAAATATATACACAGCACTTACAAATAGATATGAGAAGTATAAGTATCCCTATTAGAAAATAGGAAAAGAAGGTACTGCTGGGTAGGTGTCACATGAATTGTTGTTCATCCATACTAGAAATGAAAAGGAAAGTGAAATACCATTGAGATCTGATGCTATTGGTTGTGTAAGAAAAGATAGAAAACGTTGAACGTAATTTATTCTGTTTGAAGTAGGATGTAGGAAAATTAAAACTGGCATAAAATTTTAAAGACAGTTTGGTCATATGTATCAAACACTAAAAAACAACTTACACTATGATCAACAATTCTAAGAATCTACAGTACAAAAACAAGTACAGCAAGATATTCTTTTCAACATTGTTTATAATGGTGAAAACAATCGAGAAACAGGGAAAAGGTATATCAATAGGGGACAGATTAAAATAATTATGGAATATACATGTTGTGGAATATTATACTGACCAAGCCTGCACCTGTATGTATGGGTAAAGAAATTATGGAAATACAGACAGCCTTAGAAGGTCAGCCATCAAAGCAGAAGTGACCTTGTCATAGATATGCTGTGCTGGACCTATGGACCATATATAATTCCTTCCTTCTATCTTTCTTACAAAGATTATGTGTATTTTATTATTAATGTAGGCAAAAGAACAGTAAGACCAAAATTCCTCAGAAGCAGCAATGGTAGAGGCAGAAGACATCTAGTGCATATACTATGGTCCTTGTACCATGGGTCAAAAAGACACCAGATTCTCAAACAAGATAACTATGTTTCCAGAACTTGCCCCTCCATCCCAGATGGATCTCATATCCACCCTCAGAATCTCCAGTGCTGAGGTTACCTGTGCTTGCCACACTGGATCTGCAAGTTGCTTACAGTAGTTGGTTGCTTAGAGCCTAACCTACACTGAATACCATGATGCAGCTGGACTTGTAATTCAGCATAGAAGAGCTATGGGTCTTAGTGACCATGCAGGGTGTCATTTCTTAGTTTCCCTGTCTGGGCACCTCACGGACTCATGGCCAGCTTTTCCCTGGCCTTCCTACCCCTCTGTATTCCAACCTGTTTTGCTCTCACCAGGGACTTGCCACTGACTGGGGAACCTAGGGTTGTGGTCTTAGCCCACCTTCCTAGCCAAAATTCCTCCTCCAAGGCCATCTAGAATACACAGCTCCCTTGGCTGCACTAAGAGCACAAGGTTATCTCAGCCATCAACTCTGTCCCTGGTGACTAACTAGATATGCCTCTGAGTGACAAGAGCCAGCTCAGCAACCTATGGCTTGTACATGGACTTCTCTCCTCAGTGCCAGTCACATGCTGCTCCTCTGTGAGAAGAAGAAAGTGATTTGCTCAATCTTTAATCTCTGAGTGAAGAAACGCCTGTGGTGTCCAGAATTCCCAGTGTGGATTAAAGCACTGCCCAGAAGCCTGCCTTCACTTCCTCCTTGAGCTCATACCCATGTCCAGAGCTCTTGCTCTTAGAGTAACCCCATCCACCCACCCATCAGTCACCCTTCTGTAGTGTCCTCAAGGTGAGGCTGTCATCTTACACGAACATGCACCAAATTCCACTGCAGCTCATCCACTGGGCAAGGATGGTTCTGCTACCTGCACACAAAGTCTTCCATGCATTTGAAGACTCCCCTATAAGCTGCTGGCAGGCAACCATGTCCAATATCCTGCACAGGCCATGAGTACTTTACATACACGTGTGAACACATGCACACACACACAGCTCTAGACACATGTGCTAAATATCTTTATGTGCCTAATATACATGTAAACACACTGACACTTGCACACTGTTGCATACCTTAAAACTATAGGTGTGCAGCGCTGACACAGCATCAAGCTTTGCCTGCCTGTTCCCAGATGCAGCCAGAATTCTGCCTCTTTCTGGTAAGGTCACCCTCACCTGAACATGTTCCTCCTCTTGAATCCTGTACGTACTCCCAGAAGTATTAATGCACTCGCTGCCACCCCAACTCCTAGCCAGCTCTTGGCTGCCCTGAAACACAAAGTACACATGTGCATTGTGGACAGATATGATGGATAGAACAGCAGCTTCTCTAATGTGTTTTCTCTGGCTTGTACCTGGCTGGGACAGCAGCTCTGATCCCCAGCCTAGGTCTCATTTACCAATAGGAACCTGTGTTTCCCCTATGCTTTCTGCCACTCTTTTTGTCCTGCTCAATTTTTAGCCACAGCTTCCCAGAACACCCCCATCTTCACCTAGTGTCCAGTAGCCCAGTAGATCCTTGTACTCTTTCTAGGCCCAGGGCCCTTGAGTCTTCACATAGTTCCATAAGACACAAGAAACAGCACCCAAATAACAGGTCTGTATACAGAAGGATGTAGGGATGGAAATTCTTTCATCAGCCAAGTAGGTAAAAGGAGGCAGAACTTTCCTTGATTCTGGGGAAGGTTAACTGCCAGGACCCAAATCTTGTAACCTGGTATTTATGCAGCCTCCCTACCTGGCTTTAGTGCCACCCATGGTAACTAGCTTTCTTTTATCAGCTCTCAGCAAGAAATTCCTTACAAGGTGATGAGGGGCCTCTCTGGAGTCTTGGTTCACAAAATCAGAACAGAAATTGTGGGCACAAAGCAGGGTAAAAGCAATAAGACAAGATCTTGGGCTGGGGATATAGTTCAGCAGCATAAGTGCCTTCCTGGCAATAAGACAAGATCAGGAACACTGTTGGGAAGATGAAAACAGCCTTAGGAAGGAAATTCCCAGAAATTCTCATTAAAAGCAGTTGATATAATTGACCCTTGGGAAGGAGAAAGATTTCACACTTTCCAGTGTACTCCTTTAATTGCACTGGGAAAGTAGGGTTTTTAAATTAAAGTATAACAGACATTGGTTTACAAAGACACTGAGAAGTCCCTTGAGCCAGGACCACTTTCACTATCCAAGAAAGAGAACATGCCTTACTTTCTCTTGCACTATTGGTCCAGTGATTAGAACTGAATAAAGAAAAAAAGAGCCAGGCATACTGATAGCACATGCCTGTAACCCTCAGGAGGCTGAAGCAGGAGGATTGTGAGTTTGAGGCCACATTGGACTATATAGCAAGTTTGAGGTCAGTCTCTACTACATCTCAAAGAAAAAAAAAAGAGGAAAGAGAGAGGACCAGCTGAGTGAATTCATATCCTCAGAATGGTTAGCCACACTCTAGTCCCGATTCATGTATCTCATCTCCAACCACTAGTTCTCCAAGCAAAGTCCATGGGCTAGCATCATTAGCACCATCAACTAAATTTCTGGAACAGTGGACTTCATGACATTTCAACTTGTTGTCTTTCTAACTCCTCCCAGTTTTTAATAGTCTTAAAAACTAGCCTGATATAGTGAAAACCAGAAACCTAGCAGTAATTGCAAGGGATAGAGCAGGTTTGAACATCCTTCCAAAACAATCATCATTGTTTAATTTGCCTCACAGTTCCCTGAAACAACAGCACCTCTCAGAATGCTGAGGGATGATGGGCTCTACAAATATTCACTAGAAGGTAGTCAGGGTCCTGAGTCAGCCCACTACACTACAATACTCCAGAGTCCTGTGTTCTCTTAACTATGGCAGAGAGGAGTTGCATAGAGTAAACTACACAGCAGTTCCACCATTAGCTTGCTTTTTTTATTTTACAACCAACATTCCAAGAAATAGCTGCCTTGGCATATGGCGGAAAGACAGTTTCTACACATAAAATTAGTTTGTCCAGTTCCCAAGATCCCTCAGTTAATATTGATCTGGACATTCCAGTCCTTGTTTGCTTACACTCCAGTCCCCTTGATTTGGCAAGAGTCTTGGGAATGCAAAAGGGGTATTTCAGGGAAATAGTGCCAAATACCCTAGTTTTTCTCAGGGGAGATGTACCACATAAAGGCTGTCTTTATTTAAACTAAGTCAGAGCTTACCTAATACAAGCAGTCTTTTGCAGATCAGGATGGGATGTTGAATGCCAAAAATAATCCAAGGCAATTGTTTAACACTGTGGCCACCTGAAGCAGTAGATAATAGTTGGGATGAACAAAGTTGTCCCAAATAATAGTTGGGCTGATGACAAAGTTTAAAGGGAAAAAGTTCTTGAATGAGATGGTCAAAGGGGGCTTTAAAAATCTCGGGAGCCAGACATATTGATAGCACATGCCATACATTTCTGGAAATTGAGAAAGCCTAGAACATACACGGGACAGGGATCATGCTCAAGAAAGACCTGAGAAGGCCCTAAGCTTTTAATTCTGACTAAATTTAAAGCTCTCCCAAAGCATAAAGTGAAGGCTAACGTTAAGACAGAGGTACAAACTACCTAGCTGCATGGTGAAGATGGATCCCAATATACACAGTGCTCATCTTTAAACACTGGAAGAAATGCCAGTTCTGGACACTGAAGGAAATATTAGTCCAATCATTATCTGACTACTGAGCTAACCAAAAAGACTGCAGTGGTCACATACAACAAAGAATTCAGACTTTGTAGGACTGGCTCAGAAAACTCATGAAATAATCAGCAAAAATAAAAAATTCTGTGGAGGGAATAGAATCTGGTTTACAGAGTTGCCAACATTATAATATTCAAAATAGCTAGTTTTCAACAAAATACTAGGACATATGCAAATAAGCAAAAAGTATATAAAGGTAACCATAGAGGCAAACACAAAAGACAGTATAATAATATTTTTGTTTTCAAAGTCTACTCTTCTATTATCTGATTCACAGAAATATTGAACAAAGAAATAACTATAAAACTGTTTAATGAATTTATAATGTATAAAAATACAGGGGCTCCGGGCGAGTCCTGAGTGGGGCCCGGGAGGAGGAGGCCGCGAGAGCTGTGCCGGTGGGATCCCTCTCCGGGCTCATCGCCGCTCGTTTCGGAGCCGGTCCAGCGACCCTGCGGTGCCGCTTCGCCCAGAGGCGTTTCCGGCGGTCCTGCGGATAGCATCGTGCTGCGTAGGCCACGCTGGGGGAGAACGAGAATTCAGACTGCCTGTCTGTCCTCACGCCTGCCTCAGGAGAGACTGATTCTAGACCAGGACATACCGGATCGTGCCTGCAGAGTCCCCAGAACGTGTGTGAGAGTCACATCACACTATGAAAGGGTCCAGTTAGAACTTGCCGTTAAGAATCCTATGTGA
>PVLD010033333.1:0-13759 GCA_004027595.1 Dinomys branickii
TGGTGCAGTTTGTCCCAGTAGCGCGTTCTCTGTCGGGTTCAGGAGCTGAAGCCGTTCTTCCCTCCACACTCGCTCTCTCGGCTGGTCGTCTTCTTCCCGGAAGTCCTTATTTCTGTCTTCATATTGCTATATTTCATTGTTTGGGTGGTAATCCTCTGGGAGGTTCTCTCTCTGCTGCCTACCCAGTCGCCATCTTCCCAGAAGTCGACAATGGAGGTTTTGATTTCCTAGATATCTCTTTAAATCTGATTCATGCTTTCTAGTTCATTCCTATATTGCTCATTTAATGTTTCCATCAGTTGCCTTATGTTCATCTATTTTTTATATATTTCTTCTTTAGATGTGCTAAGCAATTCTTTTATTATGGTTGTCATTTCATTTTTTGCCTGAGAGATTATTTCTGATCTGATGTCTTCTATGGCTTGATGGAGTTGCTTCTGTAGTTCCATTGCAATCATTTCAGTAATTTCAGATGTGTTTTTACCAAGTTCTCCTATGTTGATGTCTCCTGGACTTGTTCTGAGAGGCGTGGAGTTCTGAGATTACATTTTAGTCCTTTGTCTGGTGATGTTTGATACTCAGTCTTCCTCTTCCCTGGCATCTCAACAAATGTCACCAACATCCCTAGTTTTCCCTAGTGGTCAGGTTTGCACCTTAGTGTCTGCTGAGATGTGCTGCTTAGTCTGGGGTCTTCTGGCAGATAGTAAAGTGTACCTAGTTTTCCCAGATCTCAGACACAAACTGTGATGTCAGCCAGTGTCAGACTGATGCAGTGTCCCCTTGCAACTCAGGGCCTGCATATGACCCAGAGGTGGGCTGCACTGGTGACACAATTATGGACTAGTGGTCCTGTGTCCCCAGGCAGTTCAGGGCACAGGCAGACCCCAGGCATGAATCACAGGGTCAACAATTCATGGACCAACAGATTCCATGTCTCCAGGCAGCTCAGGGCACACCCAGCAGCCAAACATGGGTTGCACTTGCAGTGATCACAGACCACCTGTTTCTGTGACCTCCAGGAAGTCAGGGCATGTGCAAAGCCCAGAAGTGAATCGTGGTGCCAGCAGTTCATGTACCACCTCAGGCAGTGCAGGGCATGCACAGGTAGGGACCAAATGTGAACCCTGGTGTTAGCAGTTTTTGGGACTTCTGAGTCAGAATCTCCTTTCTTCACTGGATACACAGAGGGTGGAGACACAGACAATGAACAGGTTTTAAAAATCTCATTTGTGCTATCTCCTGCTTTTTCAATGACTCCAGTCAATCTTATGTTATTCTTCTTTACATCATAAAACAGCTGCTGGATTGACTTCTCATGGTCCCTTGCTATTTTTAAGAAATCTTTCTTTGCGTAATCATGAGCCACAATCCTGTCTTCTACACCTGATATTCTGTCATCACGTTGACTCTCTCTCCTTTGTATAATGGAATGTTTAGTCACCAAGATATCTGTTTGAAATTGTTTTATGGCTTCCATATCTTTCCTATGCTGG
This sequence comes from Dinomys branickii, assembly GCA_004027595.1. NCBI lineage: Eukaryota > Metazoa > Chordata > Mammalia > Rodentia > Dinomyidae > Dinomys > Dinomys branickii. The sequence goes on from PVLD010033333.1 coordinate 1,494, forward strand.
GCATTCATGGTTTCCATCATTTTCTAAAGTTCCTCTAGTTTCTTTTTTTTAACCAGTATTTGATCTAGAGTCACTAATCTTGTACTTCATTGTGCTCATGTCTGTAGGTATCTGAGAAATTATTTCTGATTTGTTTTTTTCAAGAGCCTTGTTCATCTGCTTTGTTATTTCTGCTCTTACCACTTTAGGGAGCGCAGGTGGGTGGCCTTTCAATTATTCCACTTTATTGCCTCCTGGGTTTGCCTTTGGTGACCAGAGAGTCTAGAGTTGCATCTTGCTTAAGTGTCTCCTCATTTTCTATTTTAAGAAAAGTTTAATTCTTGTGTTTATACTTGTGAATTGCTTATGTCAGGTAGCTTTAGTACTAGTATTTAGAGCCCTTAGGAAATGGCTATTCCTCAGAAGTGTCTTTCAGGTATATCTAGCTTTTGGATGTTGAATGTGTTGCAAGAGCTAGCTCTTTAATTTACTAGGGATAAGTTGCTGCCTATTTGGCCCAGCCCCTAGTTCTTTTGCACTAGCCCATAGTATTTTTTATGAGCCTTAAGCAATCTCAGCCTTGGTATACCAGGAATAACAACTGATTAGAACAATTATGTCACCTTGGCTAAAATAGTATAATTAGCAATAACAATAACATCAAATACAGCCTAGAATATGACAAACTGTCATAACTTAATTCGCCGTCTTAACCATATGAACTATATTTGTGGTTATATAATAAAATCTAAAACAAACCAGAAAATTATATATATAGCAAATTTGCCCTCTATATGGTGATTTTACCCTTAGGGTAGAAAATGTAAAAGGAAGTAGGGGGGAAATAGAGAAATAGAAGAAGAGGGAGATATTAGAAGCAAGGCTGGAGGACAAAGGAAGATTATATGAATTTTATGAAACTGGTGACGAAGACAGGAGGGAAAGAAAGAAGAAATAAAAATAAAAACAACAGAGCAACAAGAAGAAAACTAGAAACAATGTTCACACACTCATATAAAAGCAGGAACAAGCAATCAAGGAAAGAAAGAAATCAAAACAAAAACAAAACAAGAAAGAAAAAAAAAGACCAGGTATGTAGCTTGGTGGGAGGAGAAGGAGAAGGAAACAGAGAGGGAGAGAGGGGAGAGGGAGAGGGAGAGGGAGAGGGAAGAAAGGAAGGAAGGAAGAAAGAGAGAGAAAGAGAGAAAGAAAGAAAGAATCTGCTTCAGAGCCTGTCTCTGCTGTTACTGGTAGGTAGTTCATAATCCCAGTAGCCTATACCTTTACTTCTGTTGAAGTTTAGGCTGGTTTCTGGCTGTGGGCTGGAACCTGATTTGTTCAGCCAGCAACACTCCATGTGCCTCCTGTGGCTTGAACTCAGCTGCTTGAGCTGCTGACTTCAACCTGACTCCTCCACCTCACTCTAACACTGGGAGCCACTAGATGGAGCCAGCCCATAGCTGCTCAGAGTTCCAAGCTCAGCGGGCCTCCGTCCAAGATGGCTACCTGCCAGCTGCCCTCTCCTGGGGTATGTCTAAACTCAAATAACTGAATCCAAATCCAACCCCTGTAGTCAACTGGGTCCACTGCTCTGTTCCACAGGTGCATTTCTGCATGGCGGTCTCTGGGGTCGCCAGTCACCATGTTGTGCCTGCACGTTTGAGCTTCCCCTGGTGAGTCAGGGAGAAAGCAGCACTTACTGCTTACTCCTTCTGCATCGAGGTCTCTGCTTCACGTTCCCCATAGATTTTGATTCTTGCTTCAGATCCTTGCTGAGTTCCATGGACCCATTTCTCTCCCTTTCCTCTTCCTCATGTTGCTGTGTTATAGCATCTGGACACCAAATCTTGGAAGGCTGTTTCTCTACTGTTTCACCACTGGGCCATCTTCCAAGATGTCCTAATTTAGTAAATTTTGTTCTTATTTCATAAGAGAGCAACACAGTATCATTTTCTTCTTTTAAAATAATTGATCCAAATTAGATAATTAGAAAAATAGTTCCCACGTGGGTAACTCGAAACAGTAATTTCTATGACATTATTTCAAAACCTGGTTTGTGATAAAGTAATAGTCCTTTTGGGAGATAAGAATTTTGGCCTATTGTAGACACCAAGAATCCTGGAGCGAAGAAGCTGAGAGGAGTTTTCACAGGATATCCATTAACCCCTTTTGGTCTGATTGCCAGCAAAGACTGGTCCTGAGATCTGTCTTGAAGTGCAGGTTGTCAGCATCCTCAGGAATGTTTTTTCTGGTAGCCCAGGCCTGGAACCGTCAGAGATCTTGGGTTCGCACAGCCCACTCTACAGTGCTACCATGTCTCCAGGGATCTTCACCAGTCCTCCTCCTTTCCTATCAGGAGCCATCACTCAGTGACTAGCCCACACACTTCCTCTCAAGGGGAGAAGTCCCGATGGTGCAGAATAAAACCTGCCTCTTCCTGGCTCTTGTCTGCAGGAGGGCGCTTCTCTTTGTTATTCGTTTGCCTCCTGTTGTCAGTGGTGGGGCAGAGGGGGTGGACAGAGCTGTAACTGCTGTGAGGAAGAATGCTGGCCCACAGCCAGACATTCCTAAAATATAGGGCTAAAGGCATTAGCCACATTAATTAAGCCTGGCATGGAAATCAAAGTTTAAGTTGAAATGAATGTGCAGACCACAAAGAAATGCATATGACTTTGCAAAGGGAAGCCAGTGGCCCATGACTTGGGCAACTGGGCCACACCACAAAAGTGCCATTTTCTTGTGTGCATAAGCACCCATTTTAGTCCAGAGAGATCGTGAACCTTAGTAGAACAATATGCCAAATTTCTTTATATCTCTCCCTGGGTGTCTGGGGTGTGTGTAGCGGGTGTGAAAGGACAGAGAGGATGAGGAGGCCTTTGACCAGGAACACACTTGAGCAGGATTTCTCAAAGGGAAGTGTATTAGGGCAGCTAAACAAAACACCATAGGCTGGAGGGGGGCGCGTTATAAACAAAAGAAATGTATTTCTCATGGCTCTGGAGGCTGAGAAGTCCAAGATCAAGGTGCTGGGAGACTCAGTACTTGGCTAGGCCCACTTCTTCACAGCTGGCCACTCTCACTGTCACCTCAGGTGGGGGGAGGTGCAAAGAGTCCCTCAGGGTCCTCTCTGAGAGCAGCACTAATGTGATTCAGCCCTCTGACCTGGTTACTTGCTAAAGTCCCCACCTGCTAGCACTGTCACCTGGAGGGTTAGGGTGACAGCATATGAAGTTTGAGGGGACACAAACATTCAGACCACAGAGAGGGTGGTTCTGCTTATCAGTGAAATCAGGCTGTGCACATCTCCCTCTGGCCGTGCACACCACAGGCTGTGCGTGGTGTTGAGCAACAGGTTTATTTGGCACATTTATGCCCAGTTCCGTTACACATGCTCGCTCTTCACCCGGGACAGGAACAAAAACCAGAGACAGATTGCATAACAATCATTAGTTTTATAGCTGAGTCAGTTATGAATAATAGTGCTTTCAGCATTTCATTAGCAATGTGCCCCCAGGAGCAGGATTAAGCTGATAAAATGTTTATGGGCTAGTAAATATTTTCTGCTAATTTGCAAGGCTATAGTAAAACCCATGAACTCAATGCCCTGCAGGAAACAGAAGAAGAACAAGGAATGTAGAGTAATTTGATGTTAGAAGGCTTCTGCAAGCCCCACAGGAAATGATTCTCAGAAAACAGATGAATCATAGCAGTTTAAACAGAAATAATGATGCTCAGTGAACTCGTTATAACCTGAGAAAAAAACTTTCCAGAAGAAAATTGTAGAAATGTCCTGCTTTTAATTATTCCTGTCTTAAAGAATACAATTAATTCAAGTATATAGCAAATAAGAGTCAAATAAAACAATCATTGAAACGCAGTGTATCCTGTAATGTAGTATTAACTTTCAGGATTGTTTTCTTTTTTAAACACAGGATACACATTCACATTGTGCCCTCTTGTGGCAGAAATATTATTATAATTAGGACGTGGGCCCTGATGCACTTTATCAGTAATTAATCAGACTCATTTTGGGGAAATATATTTAAGTGAAAGATGGTTTGAAGAAGGTGGTTGGCCAAGAGAAAAATGCACATATGGCCAAGACCAACCTTGTACAGCAAGCAGCAGTCAAAAGCAGTCCTAATATTTGAACACATGCAAAGAAACACCCGTCGCAGAAAGCTGTTTTACTTTTCTGTTTAATGTCAGACTTACTCATTCTCAATATTTTATGAGTAGTTGACGTCACTGCTATCATTTAGTGAACCAGGCAGTTTATACACATTAGTTCATTTAATCTCCAAACTTTGAGCTTCTATAAGAAAATCGAGGCTAGAAGGTAGTAACTGCTGAATTTTACGAGTACTGAGAGCAGAGTGTTGCTAGCACCTCTTTCTCTCACTTTCAGGAAGCGTGGGATTGTTTGTGGAATTCCATGTGGCAAGGGACTATGGGTGACTTTGAGGAAAAGGAATAGCGTGAAGTCTTTTGCCAATGGCTGCTTCCAGCGGAGCCTTGGATGAGATCACAGCCTGGCTGACACCCTGTGAGCTGGGTGAGACCATATGCAGAGGACCCACCAACCTATGCCCAGATCCTGACCTCTGGAAATTGTGGGATAATAAATATATGCTGTATTGAGCCACTATGTTGGTAGTAGTACTGTTGCTCACAATAAATGACTAGAAAAATTACCTTTTAAATTTTTATATTTTTTTGGTGCCATGAATCAAACTCAGGACCTTTCTCTTGTCAGGTAGTTGCTGTGCCACTGAGCTTTATCTCCAGCCCATTAACTCTTGCATTTAAGTCTTTAATCCATTTTAAACAAATTTTTATAGATGGTACAAGATAAGGGTTGGGACTTACTCTCTTTCTCCCTTTTCTTGGTGTGTGGTTATCCAATTGTTCTAGCAACTGTTGTTGAAAATATTACTCTTTGCCCATTGAATTGTCTTGGGATCTTTGTTAAATGACAGCTGGCTCTGTGTGTGTGTGTGTGTGTGTGTGTGTGTGTGTGTGTGTGTGTCCTCAGGGGCTTTCTGTTCTTTGGTCTTTCTCTGCGCCAGTGTGCACTGTTCTAGTTATTATAGCTTTATAACTTATTCTTCAAATCAGACAGTATAAATCTTTCTAATTTGTCCTTTTCCCCCCTAAAGTTACTGGCAATTGCAGGTGGTTTACATTTCCAAGTAAGTTTTAGAGTGTATATTCATTACCATGCAAGAGCATCCCCCTTTTCTGGGGTTGCCCCTGGCCAGGAGCCATTGCTTCTGCCCCTTAGATACTTCCTGAAGCTTCCCCAGCCCTGGTCACCTATCTTCCATATCATCCCAGGGCATGTCAGGTTTGCTGAGAGGTTTCCTGAAGTTCCTCTTCACACTCATGGGGAGAAGGAGCAATTGTACTTGTACAGATAGCCGAGTTAGGTAGAAATGTTACAGGCAGTCATCCCAGGCTGGCCCTTGAGAGAGTCAATACAAAAGACGAAAACACATTACAACTGTGGCCACAGGTGCATCTGTTGGAGGCCAGGCCTCAAGATAAAGACGGAATGACCAGGCCTGCATGCCTCCCTGAGGGATTAGATAAGTGGTATCATCTGATCTAATAAAGTCTAGATAAACAGCAGTCACCTCAGTGGGTGACCTAGACCCCAGGATTCATCCATTCCTGAGAAGTTCTTTGTTCTTTCCATGTACACTTGCTATGTGACCTGTTTCCTCACTGGATCAATATTACCTAACTGGCCATACTTGTAATCTCATTGGTTAATCATAGCTTTAGCCATGTTGCACCACCTCATAATTTTGGTCTGTAAAACTTTCCCTATGAAGTGGGGTCCATGCTAACCCACTCGGGTCCCCTCCTGTCTCTCTCAGGACCTGACTCTCTCTCAGTGAAATTCCCTACGTTTAACTTCCGTTGTCCTTAGAACTCATTCTTTGATTCTGGGGAACATAAACTCAGTGAATCAGACATCTGGTAGGTTGGGAGTTACATTTATTTCCCTCAGACACTCTGAAGGTCCTATATCAGTACCCCCCAGGGCAGCAGTGGATCTTACAAGGAATTCTTTCCACAAGAAGTGGATTGTGTTCTTGGTCACCTGTGCTGAACACCTGCACCTCAGTCTGTCTCACAACTTGCTCTGTATCTGACTTTTAGCATATTTTAGCATTGCACTCAAAATTCTCAATTTCATGTTTTATCATACACTTAAACCAAAATCTTACACCTTTAAATAATTTCATGTGGAATGTTTAGCTGCTTGCAGAGTGAGAGAGATTGGGGGATGCAGTGCACAACGCTACAGAAATAAGCTGACAACTGTTTCCTTACCCATTACTGCTGCTGTCTTACTTGTGTGACTGCTGCAGCTGTAGATGAACTCCACAGAGCGTACAGACTGTTTCTCACAGTGTAGTCTCCCACAGAACACAGATCTCTCCTATTTGGAGAAGAAAAGAAATATAATACTGAGCAGACAAGTGCTCAGAACCCAGAAAAACTCAAAAATTTCCAAGCCCTTTCAACACTTGCATGTAGATTTGTGACCGCCAAGCCCACCTTCCAGCTAGGAAGCATCAGGCAACAGCACTTACGTGGAGATGGACAGTCTTAACCACATGCTGCTTCGGCAGCTGCTGCCTGCAGGTGGCTGTATAAATCCAGGTGAGTGCTTGTAAAACACACAATTACTCTCCCGCAGGGGGACTAAAAGCATGTAGGCGGCACCGAGCACAGTTTTTCAGAATTAATAATACAGCTATAAAGAAGCACAGGCTCCTCCCTTGCTTTTTTTTTCTTAAAAGAAGGGCAACATTTATGCTTGGATGCCTTTACAGTTAAAGCATATCTTTTATTAGAATAAAACGGAACATTAATTGTTGAGTATATGCATATGTAACTCGGTTATGGCCAATTATTTTTCATAACCTTAGAGCACATAACATGAGGGAAAATTTTTTTTGAATTGGTAATTTACTCAAGTGTTAACAATCTTCTTATGAGGCGTTATGGTTTATATCTAGATGTTCCCAAAAATCTCATGTGCTCAGAGGCAGGGCTTTCGGAGGTGACTGGATTACAGGGTGTGTAGCTGGAGGTAGGTCTGGTGGGCAGAGGCGGCTCCCTGCGGCTGTGGCCTGGGGGGGGTCTCTCCCTCCCAGGCTCCTCCCTAGCCCTTTCATGACTTATTCCCAGAACAAACTAATGTATCAGTTTCTGTATATCTTTCCAGAAAGATTCTGTATGTACTTGCACTTATAAATGTGCACCTTTTAAGGAAATTGTTACATATTTTGGTGGTTCTGGGGGTAGAGTGCACAGCCTTTGCACCGAGCTATGTGCCCCTTATTATTTTTATTCTGAGAGAGGATTTCACTGAGTCACTAAGTTTTGCAGGCTGGGGTTGAATTTGTGATACTCCTGTCTCAGCCTCCCAGAGTGCTGGGGTGACAACAATGCACCACCACACCTGGCGTGGAAGTATCTTTTAGTAAAAGATGTACATACCCAGGTGTGGTGAAAATAAAAGACATTTCTATTAGATAAGAAGGATCTTCTATTCACTTTTCCACAAAACATCTTGAACATCTTTCTATTTAGTACATAGCATTCCACTTACACATGATTAATGGCCGCTTCACACTCCATGGTATAGAATTATGTATAGAATTATGCACCTTCCTAATTGCTTTTTCTTTTAATTGCTTTGTAAGATAGCAGTATCATCCATGTTTTCTCATCTCCCATATGAATCCGTTCTATTTCCCTCTATTCTGTAGTATTCAACTATAGGAGCATATCATCTTTTATTAGTCCATTGACAGGTTGCTTCCAATTTCCTCTATTACAGACAATACAACCTGTAGATGATGTCCTCTTGTGATAACTTCTCTAAGTTAGCAGTTCTCTTGGGTCCAAATGACAGCTCTGAATGTTGGGTTGAGAAAAGACTTGAGGTCAGAGCAAGAACACAGTAAGGAGCCAGGTTGGGAGATCATGGCCGTAGCCCAGGTAAGTGATGAACTGGCTTGTAGTGGCAAGGAGGGTGACAACTGGTTGGAATGGGGTATATTTTGGAGATACGAGTAAAATGATTTGTTGATGCTGAGACACAGAAAAAAAGCACCAAAGAATATTCTAAAATTTGGTGCTTAATCAAGGCAATGAAGATACCAATTTACAAAGTACTAGGCATTAATCCTGGGGAACAAAGGCAAAGCAGGAGGCATCACAATCCTTGACTTGAAACTATACTATAAAATTGCTGTGGTAAAATCAACATGGTGCTGGCAAAAAATATAGGCCTGAAGATCAGTGGAACAGATCAGAATAGGCAGACACAAGTACAACCATACTCAGCCACCTTATCTTTGACAAAGGGGCCAAATATGTTCCCTGGAAGAAAGACAGCCTCTTCAATAAATGGTACTGGGAAAACTAGCTCTCCACATGCCGAAGACTAAAAGTAAACCCATGCCTATCACCATTCACTAAAATCAAAATGGATCAAAGATCCAAATATTGAAACAGAAACACTAAATGTATGGGAAGGGAAAGTAGGCAGAAATCTGAAAGACATAGGAATAGGCAGAGAATTCATGAACAAAAACCAAACTGCATGGAAAATAGTTCAAAGAACCAACAACTGAGATCTCATTGAAAAGTTTTTGCACATCAAAATAAATCAACCCATGAATTGGGAAAAATGTTTTAGCCAGCTGTCCCTTAGGGAAAGGATTTATATCTAAAATATATAAAGAAGTAAAAAGAGTCACCAAATTCAAAGACACAATAGAAAAACGAGCATCTGAGAGGAATATACATTTCTCAAATAAAGAAATACAAATGGCAAACAAATATATGAAAAAATATTCAACATCATCAGTCATTCAAGAAACGTAAATTAAAACAACATTTCATCTCACCGCAGAAAGAATGGCGATCTTCAAAAAAGTCAACTAGTAACAACTGCTGACAGGGCTGTGGGGAAAACGAACCCTTCTCCACTGTTGGTGGAGTGTGGACTGGTACAACCACTGTAGAAATCAGTGTGGAAATTCCTCAAAATCTAGGATGAGAGGTCCCATTTGACACAGCTATTCCCTTTCTGGGTATCTTCCCAGGAGAATTAGAAACATTGTACCACAGTGACATATGTGCACCCATGCTTATAGGAGCACAATTTAACATCTAAAGCTTGGAAACAACCCAAATGCCCATCAAATGAGGAGTGGATAAAAAGACGTGGTATTTTTATACAATGGAGTATTACTCAGCTATAGAGATAAACTTGAGGCTTTTATAGGTAAGTGGATGCAACTAGAGACCATACTCACCATGAAATAAACCAGGCTCACATGAGTGAACATCGTATTATCTCCCTAGTGTAAGAAACTGAAAGAGTAAATAAGATACAAAGGGTACAATAGACATTGAGAAAGGGAAAGACATTGCTCCAAAGGAAAGAAAAACTGTGATGGGGGAAAGGAGAAAAGAAGGAAGGAATATATTTCTTCCTTCTTTTCTCCTTTCCCCCATCATAGTTGTTATCTTAGCTATTATATATATATATATATATATATATATATACTGTACTACTAATTCCTATTCATTGAAAGGAACAGTTAGCGCTTATATTGTTTGATACACCTTACATGCCTATATCTGATAATCTGAGCAACTACTTTGAAGATGACAATATGAAATATAGTAATTGTTAATTTCCTATCATCTTGTTTTAAATTCTGTATCATTTTTATTATTTTTTAAAAATTATCTTTATAATAAAAAAGGAAAATACTGGGCTTGCAGGAATAGCAACTTTGCAGAGAAGATCAGTATAACAGAATCTGGTTTTGGACATTTTAGGATTGAGTGCTTATCAGGCTTTCTGGTGAGGTGTCAAGAAATCAGAGTTCTGAGCAAAGCTCTGGCTGGAGATACTAATTTTGGAGCCATCAATATAAAAACGATATTTAAAACTATGAGATCCCTGTGTGAGAGTGAAGAGCGAGAGAGCAGAGGTCTGTGGGCTCTAAGAGCATGAAAATATTTACAGATCAGCAAGAGGGGGAAAGATTCAGCAAGGCCACTGAGAAGGGGCAGCCAGTGACACAGGAGAATCCGGGGAACGTGGAAACCAGGGGAACTAGCAAAAGGAAGTATTCTAGTTCTCGGTGCTTCTGACAGGTCCGACAACATATGAGACTTAAATTGCCAGTGGCCTGGAGTTGGCGCAAGAGCAAATCGGAGAATTAGAGACATTGGTTATAGTGACAACTCCTGAGAACTTTCTCCAACAGGGAGCAGGAAAAGGGGATGAGAGCTTGAGGGGATGCGGAATCAAGCAAGGATGTTAAAATGAAGCTATAATCACATTCTCATAGGCTGCTGGTGGGTCTTAAGGAGAGAGGGGAAGAGTGCAGCGAGGCGAGCGAGCAGAGCATGGCCGATGCCCTTGAGTAGGGAAGAAAAGTTGGGGAACGTTGCAAGGCTGGTTGCATGGGAATCAAAGGCGAGGCAGAGAAGTGTCCAGGGCTCCCCTCTTTTTTCCCCATGGACACTGCTTGTTTTTTCCCTGTGGTGGCGGGAGGGGCTGGGGCTTGGCTGACAGCTGTTGCCTCTCTTCCTTGCTTTCCTTTCTCTTTCCTTCATTCCCCTGGATCCCTTAGGAGGGGTGAGGGCAGCTTGCCTGTTGCCTCAGTGTCCTCTCACTACCCCTGAGGCTGCTTTCCAGCTGCTCTCTGGCAGCTTTGACAGGAGATGCAGCTCAGCTGTCAGCTGGGCCACCGCTCCTGGACTAGAGCTGGTTCACACAGCGCCACCTCTCTGGAGGAACCATGAGGAAGCCACCCCTAACCAGGATCTGGGATCGTTAACATCCCCAACCTCTCCAAACCCAGGTTCCGGTTTATATCCTGATGTCCCCCAAAGGCCTTCTGCACTCATAGGTGGGGCTTTATTTGACCACGAAGGTTTGATAAGCATCAGGGGTTAGTCCACTGATGAGCTTTTAGCTGACCTGCTGTTGAGGGGAGGCTCTGATCAGAAGGCGTGGGTCATTAGGGGTGTGGCCTGGAAAGGTTCATCTCTTCCCAATTTCTCTCTTCACTTATTTGCTGCTTCCCTGCTGCCCTGCCAAGAGCAACCTTCCTCTGCCATGCTCCTCTTCCATGACATCTGCCTTGCAGCTGACCAACAGTGGACTTGCACTTCTGCAAACTGTGAACCAAAATAGACCTTTCCTCCTTTAACTCCTGGGTGTTGGGTATTTGACCCACCTATGAGGGAAGTGACTAAGACACCCCAGTAACCTGTAATTGACATAGAAAGTCCTTCTGAAGATCCCTCAGTTTCAGCCCTGTCATTTTTTTTGTAGAGATATAACAGCTCTTAATTAAATGTCTGCCTCCCAGTGTTCTACCCAACTCTTGCTACAATAGCCATGGCTGTCCTGGATGCCCATGCTCCCTAAGATGGCTGCCCTGTTTGAATTTGAACCAAGCAGTAGAATTGAGATCAAACCAATCAGTAGGCTCTAATTGGAAGGCTTTAGACCAATTTGGACCAATCACAGGCTTGAATTTGGACCAATCAAGAGTCCCATATTTGGACCAATCACAGGCCTGCAGCTGCTATGTAAGCCATATTCCCCTTACACTTTTTATGGTTAGGTTAGTAGGGCTCTTTTGCTGGGTGCTGTGGCACATGCCTGTAATCCCAGCACTCGGAAGGCTGAGGCAGGAGGATTGTTGCAAGTTTGAGGCCAGCGTGAATGCATAGCGAGACCCTGTCTCAAAAAAAAAAAAAAAAGAAAAGAAAGAAAAAAAAGTAGGGCTCTTTTTTGTCCATTGCTACCCTCTGTTACAGCCCAGGTTCTGTTCACCTAGAACCTTGCTTAGCTTGTCCTGTAAATCTGCTCGTGATTTACTTGTCCCTTAGTGTGGGTTCAGAAAGTTCTGTAAATCTCAGGATTCCTCTTCTGAGTACTGTGGACAGAGCAGTTGCTATAAAAGAGTGGGTTGTAAACTGTAGGAGCTGTTAGTCCTGAAGCCTCCAGAGACCAGCAGCTTACAGAGACAAATAGCCAAGAGGAGCAATCAGTATTTGGTCAATAGCCCTGGCATGAGCCTAGCATGGAACAGCAGTGGCCAGCTGTGGTAGAGAACAGAAACTGGCAGTGTCCACCAAGGGCAACTGGCATTAACGGTGTTGACTAGTTAAGGTGTCATTAGCAAAGCTGCACTTTGCTGATTCATGGTTTTTGTCTGAATGCA
>PVLD010033334.1:0-13757 GCA_004027595.1 Dinomys branickii
TTCCCTACTATCTTCTCTATAATTTGGTATTTCCTTTAATGTTTTTGTGTTAACTAATGTGAAGATAACTATGTAATACAACATCCAGTTCTAATTCCCTACTATATTCTGTATAACTTTGTATTTTCTGTATTGTTTATGGCTTTTCTGGTTCATATGTCTCCATTCTTTTGTCTTTAAAATAAAAAAAAAAAAAGAATATCTATCTCCTCCAACAGTTATCATTTCTTTAAGGGGGAAACATTCAGAAATCTATCTTCCGGTTTTTTGAAATATACACTACATAACTGATATCTATAGTCACTTCATAATGTGATATGATGGCTGATTCTCTCCTGATACAAATGAAGATATTCCAGAACTTCAGAGAATGCTGGGATTAGCCTGGAAGCCCACACACAGTCAGTTATAGTGGTCTTATTGAGCAAAAGAATCTAGATCAAAGAAGGAAGAAATAAAGTCAAGAAAAAACAGTTCAGGTGAACATGGGAGAGAGGGTCTGAAGAGAAAGATTTTTTTTGAGGTCAATAATACTTCTTATAATGACCTATGAGATCATCCTTAAGCATAGGATAAGTCATTGAATACTGACCGGCCTTTTTGTTTTGTAATTACACTGTTTTATGTTATCACATCAGGCCTCTGGCTTGGATGGCTGGATAGACAGCAGCGCCATTCAAAGAGGAAATGCAGGAAGAAGAAAAGTTCTGAGCTCAAACGAGGACATGTTGTCTTTGTAGTGTGAATACAGAGGACCTCATGAGAATGTTTCAGTGGGGAGTTCAGCTCTGGAAACCAACGCCATGCAGAGATTAATTGATGCCAGCCTCCTTATTCTGCCATGGTATGTAGAAAAGAGAGGTAAGGTTGATGGAACGACTGACACTTGAAGATCATAATTAGTACAGAAAAGGATGAGAAAAAATATACGAAGAACCTGCAGATGGAGGGGTTCAGAAAATTCAAGGAAGAGAAGCGTTTCAAGGAGGTTGACAGCATTAGGTGCTGGGGATCGATCGATCAAGGCAGACCTTAGGCAAGACTGGAAACCAAGAAGAAATAGCAGGAAAGAAAAAAAGATAAACCTACTTGACTAGATAAAAATTAAAAACATTAAATACAAAAGATTCCATAGATAATTAAGATAAAGATGTTAACCGGAGAGGAACAGATTTGGAAATGTGTTTGTAGAACTGTATAAATCCAAGTAGCTGAATAGAAAGTCTTCTGACTTATTGGTAGTCAATAAAATGCAAAGAGCACTGAGATGCTGCTTTTCACTCTTCTAGCAAAATACTAAACACAGTAATAATGACTATTGCTGGTGGAGATAGTGGGAAGTATTTCACTAATTGTTGGGGAAACATTTTTGGAAAACAATCTACTCACATCTGTCTAACTATCTACCTATCATTTATGTGTGTCCTCAGGCCCACACGGGTATCTGTTCTATCTAAATCATACTCACCACGTGTAAAAATCTGATCTAAATGTTTTGTAAGGCTTTGTTTGTCATAGTACAAAAAAATCTGGAAGTAAAGAGGTAAGTAAATTACTGGTAAGACTGATGAATCTATTATGCCACATCTGCCATAGAATATTAAGTGGCCTTAAAACAAATAAAACAGAACTATTTAACCCATTTACTGGAATTACCTTAATGTAATACTGAGTAAAAACATCAACATAGAGAGAGCCAAGCATGGTGGTGCATGCCTGTAATCCTAGTTACACAAGACGCTGAGGCAGGAGGATTGAAAGTTTAAGGCCTGTCTGGGCAACTGAGCAAGACCTTGTCTTAAAATAAAAAGTAAGGACGTAAGGTGCAGATGAGTGGTGGGACTCGCGCCTAGCTTAAGTAGTACTACAAGAAACAAGGAAAGGGTTCCTCTGTAAAACAAACAGTACAAAACCCTACATATACACATGCTCATATATGTACACAGTTATGATATTATACACTATTATATGAACATGAAGAAAAAGCATGGAAAGAAATACATAAATTCTTGTGTGTTAAAAACAATTACTATGGCTTGTATTTCCCAAATTGTTACACAGAATGAATGCAATTCTGATAAAAATTCCAATAGCATATCTCACAGAATTAGAGAAAACATTCCTAAAATTCGTTTGGAACCCGAAGAGACCTAGAATAGCAAAGGCAATTCTGGTCAACAAAGGCAAGGCAGGAGACATCACAATCCCCAAATTAAAATTATACTATAAAGCTACTGTGATGAAGCAGAATGATACTGACGAAAAAAGAAAAAAAATCAGTGGAACAGATTAGAAGATGTGGAAGCAACACCAGGCACACTCAGCCACCTTATCTTTGCTGAAGGAGCCAAACACATGCATTAGAAGAAAGACGGCCTCTTTAATACATGGTACCAGAAAAACTGGCTTTGTACATGCTAAAGATTAAAACTAGACCCACATTTTTCACCATGCACTAAATTAAAATGGAAATGGATCAAAGATCTAAATATTAAAATAGAAACATTAAATCTGTTGAAAGACAGAATAGATAAAACTGTTGAATACATTGGTGAAGGCAAAGACTTTCTGAACAAAAGTTCGGTCACCCAGAAGCTATCACAAAGAATCAACAGCTGGGATTTCATCACATTGAAAAGCTTCTGAACAGCAAGGAGAACCTCGAACAGAGTGAAGAGACAACACACAGCATAGGAAAAAAATTTTACCAGTTCTTCCTTAGATAAAAGACTAAACCTAGAATATGTAAAGAGCTCAAAAACTTCAGAACCCCCAGATTTAAAGAGTCAATCCATACAGGGGCATCTGAAATGAATAGATACTTCTTAGATGAAGAAATAGAAATGGCACGTAAGTATATTAAAAAATGTTCAACATCATTGGTCATTTGCAAAATGTGAATTAAAATAATGCCGAGATTCCATCTCATCCTAGAAAGAATGTATATCATCAAGTCAACCAATAACAAATGTTGGTGGGGCTGTGGGGAAAGGGACCCTTCTCCATTGTTGGTGGGAGTTTAGACTGGGGCAGCCACTGTGGAAATCAATGTAGAAATTCCTCAGAAAACTATGCCTAGAGGTTCCATTCAACCAGCAATTCCCCTTCTTGATATCTTCCTGAAAGAATCGAAAACATCATACCACAGCAATGTATGTATACCTGTCTATAGTGACACAGAGTGTAATAGCCAGGTTTTCAAAACAGTCCATATACCCATCAACTTGTGAATGGATAAAGAAGATGTAGGTTTTCTATGCAATGGATTACTACTCAGCCATAAAGAAGGATAGGTTTGAGACATTTCTATGTAAATGGATGAACCTTGAGCCCATTCTTTTAATTGAAATAAATCAGATGAACATGTGTGACTACCACACCATTTTTCTGGTCTGCGAAAATGAAAGTGTAAATAAGGACCAAAATGTGTAATAGGTGTTATGAAATAGCTAGAAAATATCCAAATGGGGAGGGGAATGAGGTAGCAGAGAGGGGGAAAGGAAACAAGGAAAAAGTAAAAACACAAGAAATAAGTGAAAAAATGGAAACCAAGCTTTGTAAGTGGAGAGAGGAGGTTGGGTTGAAGGGAGGGTAGGGGGATGGAAAAACAGACAGGTTACACCATGTACAGGTACAAATTTTCTATGGAGAATGTGATCATTATATACACCTAAAACGTACCATTAAAATCTGATTGGAAAAATAAATAAATAAAAACCATTGCTATGGCTGGGGATATATCTCAGCGGTGGAGCACATGCTTAGCATGCACAGGCCCGGGTTTCAATCCACTGCACCAAACACACACACACACACACACATGCACATACAAACAGGAATTTCCGGGGAGTAAGGGAAGGTATGAATGGTAGGTGAATAAGAGGAAAAAAAGGGAAATCCCTAAGCAAAAAGAGGAAAGCCATAAACTCATGAACCGCTACAGAAAAGTGTGTGCAATATAATTATATTTATACATCTATATATGTGTCCCTATGTCTACAAAGTAATATACAATGAAAATATAAAGCTTAAAAACCATAACCAAGTATAACAATTTCCAGATACTGAAATTGATTAAATTTTAGAAATCAGTTAATATAATTTTTGTAATAATAAGAAAAGAAATTTTTGAAAGATACAAATAAAGCGAGATAAGGGAGCATTTTATAGAATTCAACAGTTTCCTCCCAACAAAAACATCGCTAAATGAAATAGGAATGAGAAGAGAACATCTTCAGAGAACAATGGAAACATTGAAACCATTTACAAGTAAAAAAATCAGAAACCAAATAGGGCTACTTGCAAGCACAGTTATTATTCAGCATGGTTTTGAAGGTTTTAGCTGGCGGAGTAGGACAATAGAGCGAAGTAAATAATGTTAAAATAAAATGTTAAAAAGAGGAGATGGAACTTAAAGGTGACATGATTACATATCCAGAAAATACTGCATACTGCAATTCCAAAACTATTAAAGCCAATGAGAGATTAGTAGGAGCTGAAAATGAGAGAAGTGTATAAAAATCTCTTATTACCTTTATACTATGAATAATCCACTGCAATGTAAAAGGGAGAAAAAGATTCACACTAGAGATGAATGTTATAAAATGCAGGGGGACAGGTGAAATAGAGACAACTTTAAAAAGCAGAAACTTTAAAGACATGACATAAATATAGAGTAAGGATGAGATACAGCTTAATATTGATTAGAAAAGTCAATATTATAAAAATACCAATCTTTAGTTAATGCATAAACTTAATATAATGGACTTCTTAGAATTATTTTCAAGCTAAGAAAAATTATGTTAATTAAACAATTTAAAATTCTATATGGAATAATATATGCCAGGATAATCAGGAAAATTTTAGGTAAAAGACTCTGAGAGAAAACTAGCCCTACCAGATAGTAAAATTTATTTTACAATATGTATAATCAAAAGAAAAAATAATTGGCCTAGCAACGGAGAAATAGGTATAATGAGTAGAGAAAGTATCTATGCAGAATACTATTAGATTGCACTTAAGTAGAAAATGAATCTTATACATTATAAATGGTATTGGCATAATCTAGTATCAGTCTAGAGAAAAAATTAATCACAAGGAAAAAAATAAACTTTAGTAAACCAATAACCAACAATAAGATTGAAATTTCAGAAATGTCTTCCATTTCATCCCCTTCCCAGAAAAGCCCCAAGCCCAGCCAATTCTTGTGATTTCAATAGTACTGGTAATTATATCAAGAAATAGACAATCACTATCTCATCAAGTTAAGTTAGAAGGTAATTTTTAGTTTTTAGAGATGAGGTCTTACTATGTTGCCCAGGCTGGCCCTAAACTTCCGGTCTCATCTTGGTTTCTTGAGTACAGGGGTGCACTTCTATTTTTTTGTTTATTTGTTTGTTTTTGGCGGTACTGGGGATCGAACTCAGGACCCTGCGCCTGCTAGGCAGGTGCTTATTCCACTGAACTATATCCTCAGCCCCGGGGGTGCACTTCTATGTCCAACATTAAAAAAAAATTAAATAGAGGGATGTGGTAGGTAGGAGCCTACTTATTTTCTGAGATAAACACTGTATGAACACTGTATGAGATTAACGTCTAAGGTAAATAAGAACAATGTATTCATTTTCTCTGTTTGCTGTAACCAATCACAGTACCATAAACCTAGTGGATCACACAGTGCAGCTCTAGTTTAATCTGACACTGTGGTGCACAGAAGTCTGCAATGGGCGTTGCTAGGCACATGCTGGGGTTGGGGGTTTTGCAAGGAGAAAAAATATAATACAAGACACATATTTTATTTATAATAGTCACCCAAAGGATCATATACAAAAGACAGTGCAGGAAGTCTGTCCACACACTAAAGACCAAAGAATCCAGCTGAGGGCCTGGATCCCATGGTAATGTCCTGCATGAGACCAGCTGCAGACCTAGAGCTCATAACAATGCCCCCAACAAGTCCAATTGGAGGCCTAGAGCCCATGAAAATGGGCTGTTTTCATGGATCTGCACTTGGAAGCTAGAAAGTCTGTGCCAGAGGGATGAAGGATCTGAACTGTGCTAGCAGGCTGAGGGATCTGCACTGGAGCCAGGAAATAATGCTCAATGTAAGAACCAGAGCTCCCCCGAAAAGTACCACAGCCATCCTCAGCAACAGTGAGGTTCTGAGCTCCTCCAATGACCAGGACCGCCGAGTTCCCATCAAGGAAGTCAACATAGCAAACTTCTCCAGGAGACTGAGCAGCGCACCATCTTCCCCTCCAGAGCCAGGAAGCGATGCTCAGAGTGAGGACCAGGCTCCCCCAAAGTGAACCGAAGCATTCTCAGGGACAATGAGGTCCTGCACAGCTCCCCTGATGAGAAAACCTGGGTTTATCAGGGGAGCCAGCATTGCAAGTTTGTCCAGCAGAATAGCCCAGGAGAACCAACAGCTCTCTATCAGCCTCTCAAAAGCTTCTACCAGCTCCCAACAGCCTCTCTTCTTTTTCTCCAGGTCTGCCTCTTATGCTGCTGGAACAATCCTGAGGTGGGCCTCCCGCACCCAGCACCAGGCTGGTTCAGTTCAGCTGGGTGCTACAAGTTGACCACCAGTTGTCAATCCCCCACAGCACAGAAGTCTGACATGGGCATTGATGGTCAAGTCATCTGCCTGTTGTACTCCTTCATTTGTGTTATTCTGGCTTTTTGAGACAGTCTCACTAGGAAATCCAGTCCGACCTCGAACTCACTGTGTAGCCTAGGGTAGCCTTGAACTCAGGGAGATCTTCCAGCCTCAGCTGTGCAGCTCCTGGCAGTGCTGTATTCCTTCTCAGGGCTCTAGAGGAAAATGAGTTTTCATGCTTCTTCCAGCACCTAGAAGCCAACTGCACTGCACTGTGCCTTTACATCTTCATAGCCAGGGATAGTTGGTGGAATGTTTCTCATCAGCGTGACATTGAGTCTTCTGCCTCCCTTTTTCATAGTTAAGATCTGGGATTACATGGAACCCATGTGGGCAATCTGGAAAAATCTCTGTATATAAAGATCAGCTGATGAGCAAACATGATTTCCTCCACAGCCTTAATCTCCTCTTGCCATGTAATAATATATTCTCAGGTTCCAGGCACGACAGCTTTAGGGCACCATTAATCCTGCCTACCACAAACAGTATAAGAAAAAGTAATTCTAGGTAGGGTGACTATCCCATCAGGATGGAAGGGTTTTCTGGGCTGTGAGACTTTTACTTTTATAGCTGGGATGGAAGTTTCTGGGAAAACTAGGCCAGTTGATCGCTGAAAAAGATCAACATAATTTATGAGCACAGGTGTAATATTTTTATTTTAAAGAGAAAAAAGATAAACATAATAATAAAACCAAGTTTCAAAACAGGTTAGTAGGACAGTTAGAAGTTGATATATAGCCTATTGTTGTCTTCGTAGTACTCAGAGTAGAAGATACAGACATAATGTCTTGTTCAAGCAATACTAGCACAAACCTTTCTTTTCAATGAACTAAGGGTAACTAGCTATATACCTATCTTAACTGTCTGGTGTATAAATATATTTTTTCCTTTTCCCCTTTCTTCCATTCCCCTTTCCCCTGTCACAGTTTGTCTTTCCTTTTCAACATTTTCTTCCCAATTCACAAATCTATTGTACATTTCAGATCTTATTTCCTTGTTCATTTTCTCACACTAGTGAGCCAATCTTATGTTTAAACATATGGATCTGATTTATTTCACTTATGTGTTTGGTCTCGAGTTGCACCCATTTACCTATAAAAGACTCCGTTTTCCTTATTTATGGCTGAGTAGTACTCCATTATATTAAAAAATCCGCATCTTTTTTACCCATTCCTCAGTTGCTGGGCATTTGGCTTGTTTCCAAGATTTAGCTATGACAAATTGTGCTGCTATAAACATGGGTGCACACACTTTGCTGTGGCATAATGTTCTTTGAATTCTTCTGGGAACATACCTAGAAGAAGAATAGCTGGGTCAAATGAGACCCCTAGCTTTAGTTTTTTGAGGTATCTCTACACTGATTTCCACCATGGTTGTACCAGTCTACACTCCCATTAACAGTGGAGAAGAGTTCCTTTCCCCTCAGAGCCCTGCCAGCATTTGTTATTGGTTGGTTTCTGATGACAGCCATACTTTCTGAGCTGAGATCGAATCTCAGTGTTGTTTCTATTTACATCTCTTAAATGACCAATGATGTTGAATATTTTTTCGTGTATTTATTTGCCATTTATCTTTCTTTATCTGAGAAGTGCTTATTCATCTCAGATGCCCATTTATGGCTGGGGTCTTTGAATATGGGGAGTCTTATTTTTTCCAATTCTTTATATGTTCCAGATATGTCTTTTGTCTGTGGGACAACTGGACATAATTTTTTCCCACTCTATGGGTTGTCTTTTCACTCTGTTGGTGATTTCTTTTCATGTGCAAAAGTTTTTTTAATAAGGTGAGATCCCAGTTGTTGATTCTTTGTCCTATTTCCCTTACAGTCTGGGTTTTGTTCATGAAGTCTCTGCCTACACCTATATCTTCAAGATTTCTGCCTATTTTCTCTCACAGACGTAATCTTAAATAAAAGTTAAGCCCAGAGATGCAAGGTAGTTTCATATCAAATAATTTTTCCATAAATTTGCTCAATTTATATTCTAAAGGAGAAAAATCCTACCAATTTCTTGGTAGATCATAGAAAGCTCTTTCTAAAATTGAACATCTACTTGCGGTCAAAAACAAATGAATAAGTGCACTTTGAAAGTATAAATACAGGCTCGAGGTATAAGCCTCAAGGGGGGGCACTTGGCCAGCACTCACGTGGCCCTGAGTTCAGGCCTCCTGGGCACTACAAAACAGTAAAGAACTTCCTTAAACTGATAAATGGTCTTTATCACACCTCTACAGCAAGTCATAACTAGTGCAAGGCAGATCCCCCTTCAAGTTGAGAACTACATAAGAATGCCTCCTGCATCGTTATTTCTGAGCATAGTATCTTACCAATAAGACTTAAGGAGTGCAATAAGTTCAAGGTTTGAAAACGATACATTTTTCATGATTTGTGGGTAATATTATTAGAGAAAACCCACAAAGAATCAACGAGATCATCGGATGTGAGACTCACAGAAAACAGTGCCTCCATATGACATGACGCACTTTAGAACAGCAATAATAACATAGAGTGCCTGGGAGTTGGCTAGGGTTTGGATGTAGTTTGTGTCCCCCAAGGGTTCCTATGTAGAAATTTAATCCCATTACAAAGTATTAAGAGAGTGAAAACTTAATCTATGGTTTTTAAAGGCAGAGCCTTTGAGAGATGATAAAGTCAACAGGATGGAGCCCATAGGTGGACTTCTGGTGGGAGAGAGCGACACTAGGACATACAGAAGTGGACGCCCTGACTCTTGCCCTGTGTCCTCTGAAAACGTAGTGAGAAGACCACTGCCAGATATGGTCCCTCAACCTCATAAAAAAGTAACCTAATTCTAGTATTTTATTTTTGCAACAAAAAGTGAACTAATAAAGTACTAAACTATTTCATGGGGGGAAATGAAAAGAAATTACAGTACTGCTTAGAATATACTAGACTTTGAATACAAGAGACTTTGAAAGTCAATGGGAAAAAATGACAATCGAATATCTACTAGGCAAAACCTGAGTTGTTAACGAGTGGATGAATGCAGTCTCACATGGGCAAATAAGAGTATAAAAATGTCACGTGTCAGAGAGGATTTGGGGAAATGATAAACCCCAAATATTGCCATGTAAGCTGGAAAAGCCCCCCATATTTGTTAATTAAATATGTTTATACTTAAGGTATAGCCAGCAGTTGCACTTCTGAGAACATAACTGCAAAGTTTTCACATTGATTGTCAAGGACATATAAAACATGTTCCTATGCACAAAGGATTAAGAAGACATATTCACACTAGGATAGGTACTTTCTTAGAAATAAGAAAGCACGTTGGAAATGCCAATAAAATGGAACTATAAAACAGAAAGAAAGGCCTTGCATGAACTAATAATGATATTGTGTCATAAACAGAGGGGCATAAAAATTCATTACCTATGATACAGAAAAATATATTCTTTGACAGAGCAATTTCCTCTTTAGTTATATTTCTTAGAGAAGCAATGTTATTGGAATGAAAGGATGAATGAACAAAGATTCTGATGTAGCATTTTTTGTAATAGCACAAATTAGGTATTGGCTTATTTCCATCAGTAGGAAAATAATTGAATAAATTATAGTATGTACATAGAAAGGAATATTATGTAACTACTGAGAAAAATTAGGTACAACTATATGTACTAGTCTGGAAAGATGTGGGTACAGTATTATTCTATTTATTGTAAGTAAATAAATACATATATAAATGATTAAAGGAAGAAAATCCAACATATCTATACATCTGTGCTGGCCATTGGCAGGATAGAGATATCTATTCTGTTGATTGTCTGAATGGAGGCAGTAGGGCAGCTTCTGACAAGAGGTTTCTGCTTAGCAAATATTAGAGGGAATCCCCAGGCCTGAGATCTCGACCTCTGAGAAGGTGAATGATGCTGACATCTCTGAGAGGGTGTACGAAATCTGGCCAAGAACTGCGAGAGACACCCTGGTACTGTGAGGCACAGCGCCTGCAGTCGCAGGAGCGGCGAAGTGTTGCTTCTGGGATACTCACGAGATCCGTTAGCAAACCGGAAACCAACAGGGGTCCTAACAGGAAGTCAGAAAGCAAAGGAGATGTGGGTTGCAGATTCACACCCCCAGCATCACAAAACAGAGCTGAGGTTTGAGAAGAGAGAAAGGGATTAAGAACTGACAAAATACTGTACATTTTTGTACATAACTGTGTGAATAGGAAGAAAAGCATCCAGTGATATAGACCAATCTGTCAATGTTAAGGAAAACTAGTTACCTCAGAGACAGGCAGAGCCTGAAAACTTTAAAATAGTAAAACATTACTTAGGATTCTATCAAACTGTAGTGTTTGATGAAGTGCAGTGTATATGCACTATTTATGTAAAAAGTTAAAATTCCAAACACATAACCAACGAAGCAGAGTAGAGAAAAATTAAAATAGCAACAGAAATATTCACCATGAGTTGTATGCCTTGCGGGGAGAACGCTGTCTCTGTGAGGGTGGTAGAAGCCAGAGCCACAGGAACTTTAGGCCTCAGAGTGTCTGCTCAGAGGACTAATTTTGCATTGTAAGATATAGAGCTAAACTTCTGCGCTGTGTTTTTAAGTTTCTACAACAAATGTACCTTCTTAGTGATTGTCACAACTGCAGGGGGCTGGATGCATGGGGTTACTCCTCCATTTATCCCCTTTTGTACTATTCCCAGCCCGGGAAAGGCAGAAAACATACATATTTTTCCCAGTTCCATCAGAATCCCACAATTCCTTTATGTTCCCTGGACTAATTACAATAAGATCGTTTACAATGTTGAGAGAGAAATTCAAATTGAACCTCCTATAACAAACAAGAGGGAAATAAAATTTCTCAAAACAAACGTGTGAAACACCATTGTCTCAAAATGAAGTGTTATAAACAATTAACCATTGTAGTAAGCAATCAGAATGTAGTTGAGGAATTCTTTAAATGCACCCTGGGCAGAATCAATTTCATGATGATAAGAGACATAAATCTGTCAAGAAGGGACCTTCAACCCGATCTAGATAATGTTTGCATTTTTAGTGTGCTGAAGATACCTGCTTGGTTAATAGTGTCCACCTTCGATCCTAATCTCTAGAGCAAGCTGCGGTGGCCAGCTCACTGTGCAAAACTCAAAATGTCTGTGCTGACCTCTCATCCCTCCAGGTTCCCGTTGTTGAAACCACTTCTGGTACAATCACAGCTGCAATCAAGCCTACATCAAAAGTATTTGGGACATGGTTGCTTTTGTTTTCTTAGTCTATTGTCCTAAGTCTGAAAGGACGTAGGGACTGTAAGGAAGAACAGGTGAGGTTAGAGAACGTAGTGTATTACTGACTTCTCTGTAGTCCTCCAGCAGCCAGCAGGGGCTGATGGGTAAAGCCTGGGGCAAGGTGAGAGGCAGAGGAACAGAGTTAGTGAGGTCCCTGGCAAGACCAGGACTGGAATGCTGTCTTTAGGAGTCTGGGCTGAGTAACGAAAGCAGAGGGGACAGGGCGTGAAAGAGGGAAACACAGGGGTAGCCCTGGATGAACAGGGAAGCCTTGGATAGATCAAAGGCCAAATGCAAGAGGAAGATATGAGAGAGCTAGAAAGCTGTAGTTAGAAATTTTCTGCAACTCAGTATATCAGAGGTGGAGCACATAGATGCACAAAGTTCTCTAGGTGTGCCCAGGGAGGAGACAGTTTGTATGGAATAAGGGTCATTGTATATCAAGCAACCACGAAGCAAGTGCTGGATGATTTATCCATGTGGATATTAAAGCACTCAGGTTGGTAACAAATACCAAAAGGAAGACTGGCATGAATTTAGAACACCAAAAGATTGATAGATGAGAGGCTGTTGTTTGGAAATATCACTCTCAGCCACTGATCTCTATCCATTGTATTATGACTTGAGAAAATTCAAGGACCTGGTCCTCCATTCTGTAAATATTTCCCAACACACCCATCTGCACCTGTCCACACATGTATACACATACCTCAAAGGCCTCTGTCATTCCAAGTTAGGGAAAAGCAATCAAAAGATGTTAAACATAGGTCTCTCATGAGTTCAACAGATAAAAAATAAAACAAAAAAATTTACTACAATTTGTAAGATGACTAGTTTATTACAAATTAAGAAACAAGCACATTTATTACAGGTTTACTTTGTGCTTAGCATAGAGGTTTAAATGGGTTCTGGAGTTCAGCAGTCCAAAGACCAAATCAGCCACTCTATTATCTGCACACAAAGCAGAGCGAGGTACTTTTGCTTTCTAAACTTCAGACAATAGCCTTGAAATGTTGGTACCATCACCTATTTCATAGCATTGACGTGATTAAATGAAGTGTTGTTTATATTTTTATTTATTTATTTTTTTTAACCAGAAAAGCCATAAACAATACAGAAAATACGAAGTTATACAGAATATAGTAGGGAATTAGCACTGGATGTTGTATTACATAGTTATCTTCACATTAGTTAACACAAAAACATTAAAGGAAATACCAAATTATAGAGAAGATAGTAGGAATTTGCACTGGATGCTGTATAATATAAAGTTATCTTCACTTCTGTTAATACAAAAACGACTGAGGAAATACAGAATTATAGAGAACATAGAAGGGAATTAGCTCTGGATGCTGTCCTACATAATGTTACCTTCACCTTTGTTACTCAGTTACACAGATGATGGCCCTTTTGATCATTCAGTTTTTCTCCTCCCTCATCTCCGTTGCCCTACCACTCAATCAGTCATCTTTCCTGTGATAATAACTGTACTCCAGGGTTTATCTATATCCTTGGACTCTCGCGTTGGGAAGAGATATAGCTGCCTCAGACTATACTATAATATACAAGGGTGTATACAGACTGCCATGGTTGGAGGTGGGAAAGCACATATGCTCACAGCGGACCGCCCGGCTCCACCCTGTGGTCGTGCTATGGGTGGGGGCGGGTCCAGACCATGTGGCTCCAGCATTACCGTTCCCCACCCCTTGCAGCTGGGCAATGGGTCTCCGAAGCTGAAGCTACGAATGCCGAAACGAGGGCGTGGGCCACGGGTGTGCTTGGAGCGGCAACCTCCTCCCTCTCTATCTCGTCTCCCTCCAACTGCGCCATGTCAGATCTGCGA
>PVLD010033335.1:0-13757 GCA_004027595.1 Dinomys branickii
TCACTTAAACTGAAAAATAGAAGAAACAACAAAAATATTCTTAGGAAGTTGCTTAAAAGACAAATAGGAAAAAGTGTTCAACACCTTTTTCCACTGGAGATTTTCAAATTAGAATTATAATATAACATCGCTACACACTGATTGAAATGACTGAAACCATAAACAGCATCAAAACTTGGCAGGTATCTTAAACAGAAACTCTTATTCATTGCTAGTGGTAATGTATATGGCATGGCCACTCTGGAGTACAGTTTGACGTTTCTTAAAGTACTTGGCATGTGATTCACATTCACATTTTTACATACTCAAATGATTTGAAAAATAATGTCCACATGAAAGCAAACACATTATTATTTATCCCAGCTATATTTATAATTACTGAAAAGAAGTATTAGCCAAGATGTCTTTCAATAGAGGAATGGACAAACTGTGGTATACAGAAAAATGTACTCATTGATGAAAATAGATGAAATAGCATGCTATGAGAAGACATGACTGAAATGTAAGTGGATATTTTTAAGTTAAAGAAACAAGTTTGAGAAATCTACATGTTACACTATTCCAATTATATGACTGTGTGAAAGGCAAAATTATTCATACTGTATACCCATCAGTGGTCACCAGAGGTTTTCAAGAAAGTGGGGAAGGTTAAAAATGTGAACCGCAGGAAATTGTTTAGGATAGAGAAACTACTGAGTATAAAAGTAACCTCGGATATATAAGTTTATTTTTTTGTCAAAACCTATTCAGTATTACAATACAAGGGATTCTCCTTAATGTATATGGACGAAAATAACATTGTTTATGAGGAAAGAGGATTCCCAAGATAGAATGTAGAATGCAATAAATCTATCTAATCATATGTTGTTATGAGAAGTAACTTCACTTAAGCAATGGGGGGAATGTGTTGTAAATCTGCATAACACTGGAAATGAATGCAGTTTATAAGACTAAAAGCAAAAGGTACTACAAAGCTATAGTGTGCCCAAGTGAATACAATTTTCCCCTGCAGTGGCATGGATTAATGTACTGGTGGTTTTACACATGTATTGTGGAGGACATTCGTTAGTTAATCTTTCAATGTATTGCCTTAGGTATAACCGGGCCTAGGTTGTTGTGTTCTGGAGGAAGTCTAACAAAAGCTTCGTAAGCCCTGGCGCTGACACTAAATGTTTTGCTGTGTTATGTAGAAAAGGAATGGTGACATGATGGCTATCCAGTCAAGTCTCATGCCTATGGTAATTGAGTGGTATTGTGCTTGCTACAATACAACGGTTGATATCCACCCACCCGGTGGCCCAGGTGCCTTTTTTGTTTTATCTCAATAAAATTTACGGAAAAGGTGATTGGGGGCTGCAGACAGGAAAACTGTTAGCCCCCTGATCCCAGGACATTGTCTCTCCTGTATTTCTTTTTCTTCTAACTTTTTGTTCATCCACGGGTACCTCGTTTTTCGGATCTGTTCACCCTGGACAGAAACGGATAATAGACCAACAATGTATATTGAAAATAGACAATTTATAAATACATCGTTTATGATGGGAGCTATCTTTCTGTGTGAATGGAAGTGTACAGTTAACTCATTAGAGGAGGCTAAAATGAAGCATATGCTAATAAATCATGCACCATACATATTTATTCATGTTTAGATTAATATAAACACAGGTAGTGATATAGAAATATTTTAGCTCTTTCTATGCATAGGTTATTGCATGTGTATCTATCTCCTTGCTTTGTCCGCTGAGAGGGTCAAATAACAATAGATCTTAATTTTTAATATTGTTCTCCAGTAAATGAATCAGGTGTCCTTGGAGATATAGCTAAGGGAACACTTGGACAGGAAGTGTGCAAGATGAGCCTAAAAATTTCCAGAAGGAAACAAGTTCCAAAATAAAAAGATTAAGTTCCACAGTGATGAGCTTATGCCCAAAGTAGTGCAGAATTCAACTGAAAGAGTTCCTCAAAGGAGACATTGAACAAAAATTTGTAAAAATATTAAACACTATTAGATTTTAACCTGAAGTATAGGTTAAATATCCATGAGTTCTTAACAACATAAATACTGAAGAAACAAAATGGTACTAAAGACACATTTCTTGCATAAGAATTTATAAAGAGAAATAAACTAGAGTCTTTTTTAGGTAAATGGATGCAACTAGAGGCCATATTCATAAGTGAAATAAATCAGACCCACATGTGTAAACATTGTATTGTCTACCTAATGTAAGAAACTGAAAGAGTCAATAAGATTCAAAAGGTACACTAGATACTGTGAAAAGGGAAGACAGCTCTCAAAAGGAAAGAACAACTGGGATGGAGGAAATGAGAAATGACAGAAGGGGAAATATATATATATACACACACAAGATAGTTAAGATGATTGTACTACACAATCTTATTAGTTTGTTGAAAGGAGCACTTAGTGCTAATATTGTTTGGTCAGTTTTTCATGTCCATATCTGGTAATCTGAGCAACTAATTTGAAGATAACAATACACAATATAATATCCATTGTTAATTTCCTATCATCTTGTTTTGAAATTCTGTATTGTTTTTATTATTTTTTATCCTCTTTAAGATAAAAAATAATTGTACATAATCTATTAGTTTCTCTATGCTGAGAGATGAATAACATAAACTCTATACTCCTTAAGTGTGGGTTGAGTAGAGTAACTTAATTCAGAAAGTTTTAGTGTGGAAAGAGAAAATGTAAAGTATATCCATCCATACTGGACAAAACTGAATTGCCCTACCTCAGACTGGAGATGAAGGCCAATATAAGCAGAGGAAAGCAGTGTTGATAGTATGCGCCCCCAACACAAGGAGAGGAAAATGTTACCTTCTCTTGTTTTATTCTTCCTAAACACACTTGTTTTGTTTACCTCAAACTATTTACAAAATTATCACAGATAAATAATGTGACCCTAATATTATTCAATGATATAAAGCGGCATAAAGGCATAACTTGTGTGTTTTAGTCATAGAGTCCAGAGTAAGATCACAGCTTCAGTCCTAGTTTGAAGCAACTAATTTTCTTTTATTTTTCACGAGTACTTCTTCAGGAATAAAGCGAATACTAAGAAGAAAGCATGCTTTAATATACTGCAAAAACAATCCTGAGTGCATGTAGGTCAGTGATTTTGCTTAATGTACTGAGGGATTTCTGATATTATGTACATTATCACTGGATTTCTTTTTTTTCATTTTAACCATTATCAATAAATACCATTAGATAATTTAGTCTGGGATAAGAAACATAATGCTTATTGAAAGGTTATCTAACAGAAAGTGAAATGCTAAAAATAAATCTAAATATATTCTTAACAATACAAAAGAGTTTCTTCCATCTTACTGTTGGTCCCAGAGGAGCGGCAAATATCAGAAAAGAATGATAAGTGGCATGAGCATGAGCAGAACAAGCAGGTGGCAATCTGGAAATAGTTCTACCTGAAGAAACTGAAAGCAGATGGTGACAGTGAGCAGATGTTAACCAATGAATAGGACGTGTGTGAGAGCAAAAGCGTACCTTATACCAAAAATGTTCCCTATGCATCACATTTAAAGCTTTAAAACAAATCTCTATTAAAAAGAGTTGTTTTTAACATATAAGTATGCTACAAATGCCCAGGCACTTTCAAAGACAATGCTTGGACAAGACAAACACATGAGGTACCTGCACTTAAAGTGAGGATGTCTCTCCCATTGTAACTAATTGCGTCTTTCTATTCTTGATCTGGTTCAAATTGTTTCTCTGTTTATTGGGTATCATCTAACTACTTATCAGGAGGAAAAGAGCATGGTTTGATGTGTGTAACTCAATTATTGGTCGTTGTGGATTCTTCTTTTGGAGAAATAAAACATCTTAATAGGTTTTTCTGTAGTGATTGGAAAATGAGAGAAGAAAGGTTTATATGTCATACAGACACCATTTAGGAAGAAATATTTAAATATCATATGAAAACATGGCAGAGCAATAGCAAAATTGCATCTGGATCCAGGAAAGATAAACCCCATATAGCAGAGCTAGACAACGGAGAGTCTATGAAGGAATGGGCAGTAAAATTTTATATAACAGCTTAGAGCTATATTTTATATGTACATCTGTTCATGAATGCATATATACATTCAAATGAATTTATTTTTTTAAATTAGCTGCAGGTTTATTTTTGCTTTTGAAAATTTGAACTTAAAATTCATCCATGCATAAATTTGATTTACTATATATACCGTTGGGCTGTTTGAAGATGCCCCCACCTGTGAGAAACTGCTACACTACAAAGAATGCCGAAATACTTGAATTTCTTTCACCTAGTATTAGTGCTCATTTAGTTACTTGGTGGGCAAAACTGTGAAGTATAGTCATGTTTGGTCATCACTTGCTAAGGACTTCAGTTACATCCACTATCACTGTATAGTTTTAAGTCTTTTCTTTAAAAAAATCATATTTTAAACTCCAGCAACACCTGAATGTTTAAAATATAAATAGATATGCTCCCTGTAGAATGATTACAGAAAATTCAGTGACACATTAAAGACACAATAAATTGCTGAACACCCGAAGAATGGAAAAACAGGGAAGAGGCATAGAAGCAGAAAGGCAAGAGAGCAGAGATTTAACTTATATATTTGATTCTTCTTTCTCTTAAAGTCAGAGAACATTACGTAACAACTTCTGTGAGAGGGCATGTTTCTACAATCACCTTCTGTTATTCTTACAATTTATTCATGGATAATCTCAGGTAATATTTAAGCCTTGTAAATGTAGAGTTCTGCGTATTCCTGGATTGCTGATCTCTGTCAAAACTTCCCTCATTAGTCTCTTTCTGTTCAGAAAATTGGGATATAGATGTTTTGCAATTAAGGAGACTAAGGTATGGAGGTGAGGAGAGAGGAGGGAAAAGGATGCAAAAAGAATTAGGTGTGTTATATGTATTTACCAGCTCCCACAAGGAGGGTAATCATTAATTACTACAAACATATGCAAATAAAATCATAAAACTTTCAAAACGAAATCTTCAGTTGAAAGCTAACTCTAATACAATAACTAGTACTTCTATGGGGAACTGAGTTATGCTTTCTGTGGAAATGTTTGCAGGACAAATGTATCCAAATACCCTTTTCTGATAGGGTCACCAGATACAACAGGACACTGAGCAATGTTTGATTGTCAAATGAATTCAGTTTCTTTTTGTGCCAAATATTCCAGGGAACATACTGTGTTCTAAAAATTACACATTTAATCCAGGATTCAAATTAACTGTGTGGTCTTTTAAATCCTTGTGGTTTCAAATATTTTTAATTCTTGGTTAAATCTGGTGATATTACAAGTGAAGAAATGGAACACTTCTATGCCAATTTTAAAGTCACAAATTTTGTATGTAATTCTAACAACAACCCTGTGATATATGAGGAAACATTTGTCTTCTACAATAAATAAACAAGGTAATAAATTTCTTTGTGTCCATAGAACCAATAGCTGGTACATTCAGTATTCAATTCTGGCACTACAGTGAAACATACTGTGACTTTCTATCACCACCACTGTTTCTCTGACAGCCTTTCCTAATTTCCTGGCCGTATATAAGACAGATAAAAGGGATGCTAGAACTCCTTATTGAATATAAAATAAAACACCTTTTCCCCTTATGAAGCATTAAATCATGAAAACTTTCATGCATTCACATGCGTAAATAGAATAGTGAATTTCCACTTACTTACCAACCAGCTTCAAAATGTAGTAACATGTTTTCAATCGTGTGCTCTCTGTCCATGATGCTCATTGTCTTTTGCTAGAGTATTTTAAATGGAGTTCAAGAAATAATGTCATTTAAATATTTAACCTATTTTTCCACAAATTTGATCAACAATTAAAGAATTTAACATTTTTATTACCTTCTAACAGTAGTTTCCTTATTCTCTCTTTGTTATTTTCTGTCAGTCAAGTGTCTTTATTGATTTGAAATTAGTTATCTTTTGAGAAAGGAGTACACTTTAAAAGTTTGAATTATATATAACATAATATAAAGACTTACTACAAATAGTTTTGCTTTATTAGAATTTAAAACTATTGCAAAATCCACAGAAACACATACAGTATTATAACTCTTAATTTTTTTACCGAATCATGATAAAAGAAATTCAATAAAAATTGACTTGACCTATGCAAGTCCCTGAAAATCTTACTGAATATTCTAAGTGTAAAAAGATTCTTTATCCTTTACAAAAGTGATAAGATGAGTTCTTTTCCTGTTGTCTATATGGAAATACACTCATAAGAGACTTAAATTACATATGACATTTCGGGCTAAATATGATGTCGAAAAATTTTACTAGCCATAGAAACTTGAAACATTGTGTGGAAATTTTTTTTCTCCATTCTAAGTAAAATTATTTAAAAAAATCTTTAGAAGAATGTGAAGGTAGCATGAAGCTAGGCATCTTAGGCTCTTGTACTCTACAAGCTGCAGCTACGTTTACTCAGGAAAAATAGATGAGGGAGGGGCTAAAATGTACACTTTACAAAATGTTTAGCCATTCTTTGATAAATAAAGTTAATGCTGCCATTATTGGCAGCTCCAAGCAAAACTTTTATCTTTTTTTTCCTCTGTATAAGCACTCTTTGGGGAAATGAATATTGCTGCAGTCATATTGTGTTTTCAGTTAATGAGATATGGGTTCTATTTGTTAGAATTTTATGGTAATGAAGCTTATAATTTAGTGACAAACTGGCTTGCTTTCAAAACATTCTCTTATTGCACTTTTTTTTTCATCAGCAACATTGATGTGCTAATTTGTGTGTTTATGGCAGCAGATGTGCACCTTCAAAAAAGGCTGCCAGTGCGAGAGGAAAGAAGGGGAGAGAAGGCAGGAGAGCACCGTTTGGAGTTTTCCAATGGTCCTAAACCACAAACACACAGGAAAAAATGGCACAGAGTATGTGAAACATCCAGAAACTCATCAAATATGTTATCTGAAATATCAAAAAACACATACTTTTTTGCAATTACAAATATACTATGTGCCTTTATTCACTAGGAAATCTGAGGGGCACATTTTATCATTTAAAGTTAACTATTTTAACAAGAAGACATTGAATTAAAATCTGGTGCAAAACACTTTCCTTTCCTAAAAGCAGAAATTTTTCTCCTCAGTAAGGGACAATGAATTTATTAACTATTGCTTTACAGTATGGACCCTGAGAGTTTTGTTTTGTTTTCCGGCTCCACATTTTAAGGCTCATGGGGGAAAAATATTGTTCCCAGTTACTAACCCCACCTCTGTTAATGCTAGCTAAGTGGTGTGTGTAACTGCATCACAGCATCTTGGGGTTTCCTTTTGAGGAAACTGAAATATTCTAATCACAAGTTTATCATCTATAATAAAGGATATAAAATGATGATGGGTTTGCAAACACCCTCATTAAACACAAAACAAAGCACAAATCTCTGCATAGCACATGTAATGGGAAAAACAGAAAAAGAAGAGGAAGCTGTTTAGAGTGCTGTCTATCTTAGAAGTTAAGAAATAAGGAAGAGTCAGAAATGGAAAAATATGAATTGTATATGGCTAGAAACTGAGTTGAGAAGGAATTGTTGATCATTCCAGTCAGTTTGAAAGAAGCTTCCAGAAATAATATATATTTTACTTGCAGATGTTGGACCCAGGAATTTCAGAAAAGAGCACTGTGTTCTACCTTTATGCTGAGAGGCTTTGTGGGAGTAGGTGTAACCAAATATTATGCTATTACTTTCATACATTTCTTAGACATTTCAGAACCATAAAATTTAATCACTAAAAAGTTCCAAATAATTTATAACAAGCATAAATTGTCCTTGCCCTCAAGATCTTCCAATCTAACTGGAGTAATATGTGCATAATAAGTGCATATAAATATAACAATGCCAATAGTTTATACACAAAATTGCCTAAATAAAAAACTAACAGGATAAAAGCCTATTTGATAATATGACAAAATTCATGTCTTGTTCTTCTGTATGGATTTCTACATATTATCATTATCTCATTCAAAGATATTTATTTCACATGCTCTTCAAATATTCTTTTTCATCTCATATCTGGAAGCAAATAGGCATTCAGCATATATTTATTAGATGAATAGATTAATCATGATATTTGAGATATATTTTAAAAAGAAGACACTATTTGAACATTTAACACACATTGGTTCTATATAATAAATTAGGGAGAAAAATATGTTGTCCTAATTAAAACTCAGATAGAAAATAACTTTGTCAAGGGGACTCTGCCTTTGCTGCTGTGTTGTTAAAGTGTTTCTCATTTCCTTCTTTTTATTTCTAAAAAAAAACCTCACCTTAGACATTTGAACATGAGTAGGGATCTTTTCCATTCCCATTCACCTTTTTTGGGCAATGGATTGAAAGATAAAAGGAGTTATTGCAATAATGAATGTTTTTATTATTTTAGTTACTGTGAATTTAACATTTAGAGTTTTAATATTACAATTACTGTGTTAAACATAATCAGTGATAATGAGTATCCTTGCTTATTTCTGATTTTAGAGGGGCAATCTTTCAGCTCCCTCCCACATTTAATATGATGATGGCCATTGGGTTGTCATGAGTGGCATTTATCAGGTTCTGGTAAACACATTTGATACATATTTTCATTAGGTTTTTTTTAATCATAAATGGATGTCGATTATTGTCAGAGGTTGTCTGCATGTATTGATATGATCATGTTTCCTTTTTAAATTTCTGCTAATATGGTGTATTATCTTTGTGGATTTGAGTATGATGAATCTTCTTACAAATTTGGGATGAAACCTATTTGTTCATGATGTATGATCTTTTTGATGATGTGATGCACTTAATTTGCCAATATTGTATTTAGGATTCTTGTATGTATGTTCACCGGGGAGGGTGGCTTGCAGTTTTCTGTTGTAGGTGAGTATCTGCTTTTAGAGTCAGAGTGATGCTCACTTCCAGAAATGAGTTTGAGAGCACACCTTCCCTCTCAGTTTCATTGAAGAATTTGAGGAGTATTAGATATGTAATTTCCTTAAAGGTTCAGTAGAATTTGGCAGCGAGTCGATCAGGAACTCTTTTTTGGGGTGGGGGTGGGGAATCCATTGGTAAGTGTTTTATTACTGTGTCAGTTTCATTCCTTGCTGTTGCATTGTTCACACTTTTTGAGTCTTCTTGATTTAGTTTTGGTAACTTGTATGAGTCTAGGCATAGCCATTTCTATGTGATTTTCCAATTTATTGAAACACAAGTTTTCACCGAAATTATTAGACTCTAGATTTTGACAGTGTCCACTGTGATTTCATTTTTTTCATTTGTAATTCCATTGCTGTGAGTCTTTTCTCTGTTTCGGTAAACTAGGCTAATGGTTTATCTACTTGGTTTATGCTTTTGAAGAAACAATACTTCTATATATTCATTTTCTTCTATTGATTTTAAATCTCAATTTCATTGAATTTCACTCGGATGTTTATGATTTACCTCCTTAATTTCAGTTTGGGCTTGTGGTTGATGGTACTGTTTCTTAAGATCAGTTTTCTGATTAAGTTATATATTTGAGCTCACTCTGATTTCCTAATGTGAGAGCATTGATTGCAATCAACTTCCCCTTTAGGACGGCATACATTGTGTTTCAGAGTGTGTGGTATGTTGTACTGGCATTATTGTTTGGTTCTAAAAGTTGTTTAATTTTCAGGCAAGAGGAAGAAATAAAAGAACTATGTCTAAAAAACAAAGAAATGGAACTATCATTATGTGCACATGACATGATACCCTACATAGAAGTCCTAAACAACTACATTAAAAAAACTATTAGAATAGCCAATTTCAGCAATATGGCAGGAAACAAAATCATAACATAAAATCACCAGCATTTGTGCCTACTAATAATGCATTTAGTAAAAACAAAATCAGGAAAACAATGTTATTCAAAATGACATCAAAATTATTAATACTGTACCTAAAAGTTAACGTAAAAAGGAAGTGAAAGGCCTCTGTGATATAAACTACAGGACTCTGCGAAAGAAGTTTGGAGAGGACATTAGAAAATGAAAGACATCCACAGTTACTGGGTAGGCAGAAGCAACACTGTCACAATGGCCATACTACGAAGACTGATATATATAGATTCAGTGCAATCCAAATCAACATTCCAACATCATTTTTCACAAAACTGAAGAAAATAATCTTAAAATGCAATCTTAAAATGTAAGACCTATGTTATTGGCACAAAAACAGACATGTAGATCACTTGAACAGAATACAGGATACAGAAAAATCCCCAGACGTATGTAGCTATATGATCTTCAACAAAGAAGCCAAAAATATATAATGGAGGAGAGATAGGCTACTTAAAAGTGGTACTGAGAAAACTGGATATACATGTGTGGAAGACTGAAGCTAGAACCATCTCTCTTGCCAGTTAATAAAGTAAAACCGAAATGAATTAAAGATCTAAAAATGAAAAACAGAAACATTAAGTGTACAGGAAGATCATTAAGGGGAAACCCTTGAATTATTACCTTGTAGGAAAAGACTTTGTGAATAGAACTTCAATGGCACAAGAAATAGCAGCAAGAATCAACAAACAGGATTTTATCAAATTAAAAATCTTCACAACAAAGGAAACAAACAGTAGAGTGAAGAAAAATCCTACAGAAATGTAAACATTTTACCAGCTCTTCCTCAAACAAAAGACATTATCTAGAATATTTCCAGAATTTAAAAATTTAGTTCATGCAAATAAAAAATCAGAAAAAGGAAAACTGAAATGAATAGACACTTCTGAGAAGAATAAAAATATATGAACAACAAATATGTGAAAAATTTTCAACATAACTGGCCATCAGAGAAATGTAATTTATAACAATACTAAGATTTCATCCTACATGAAAAAAACTGGCAATCATCAAGACATCAAATGAAAACAAGTGCTTTCATGGCATGGCATGTGGTGAAAAAGAACCCTGCTACGTTGTAGCTGGGAATGTAAACTAATATAATCATTATGGAAATTAGTTCTCAAAGAACTGAAATTAGAAATTCCAATTGACCCAGCTATTCTCCTTTCTATGGATCCTTCCAAGGGAGTTACAGTCATCATATTACAGTGATATATGCATAAAAATGTTCAAAATAACACAATTCATAACAGCTAAATCCTGGAAGCAGCCTGTATGTTCATCAACAGAATGGATAAAAAATTGTGGTAGCTATACACGGGAATACTACTTGGTTATAAACCAAAATTTAAAAAAAAATTTGTAGAAATGGATACATTTAGAAAATATAATTTTAAATGAATACATCAGATGCACAAACTTAAATACTATATGATAACTCTCACTTGAGTAAGGCAAAGTTTAATTAAAGTACAAAATAAAGATTCATAGAAGAGAAGAAAGAGAGAGATCTTTTGCCAGTGAGAAGAGGTCCAACAGAATGAATGCAAGGGAAATGGAGATGGGGAAGGAGAACTGCAAAGATGGCCCACCTGTCTTATACATGTACCAAATACTAACAAGGACTGCAAGCATTACGTGTAGTAAAAACAAACCAAAAGCAACAATAATAACAACAATAATGAAAATGGGGGAAGCAGATTAAGCATTGGAAGCAAGGGCGTGGATGGGGATGAGAAGTAAAATTAATATGAATCAAGATATGTTATGTAGATATATCTATTCCATAGGCTCAATATAA
Organism: Dinomys branickii; assembly: GCA_004027595.1. Classification (NCBI taxonomy): domain Eukaryota; kingdom Metazoa; phylum Chordata; class Mammalia; order Rodentia; family Dinomyidae; genus Dinomys; species Dinomys branickii. The sequence goes on from PVLD010033335.1 coordinate 11,706, forward strand.
GCTGTGTATGATGTAAAGATGTATCAATAAAATTTTTAAAAATGCAAAATCCTGAACTTAAATGTGATAAAATGAAAATTTATTCCTCCCTTTGTATGTCCTAGACAGCTAAGGAAATAATCTGTTAATTAGAAGAAGTGTCATAGTAGTATTTACCAATTATTGAGAATTAAGTTCCAAGCATTGTTCCTTCTTGTGTGTGGTCAATCTTCATATCAATTTAAGAAATAAATGTTGTTGAACTGAAAACAATGGTGGGGCAGTAAATGCTAGTAACTCAGTTTGTCTGGGACAAAGCATCTAGAATCTCCAAAGCAGTAGCTTGGAGATGCATAAAGTGAGAGGAGGTTAACTGGGAACCAGGAGGGAAGTGAAAAAAGAGGAAGACAGGATTAATGATATCAAAGATACAGAACACAGTGGGTAGCAGAGAGGGGACCCTCTTCTAATCACACACACCTAAGAGTCGCTGGCCAGCTGCCATCTGAGTGACAAAGTGGAAATAAAAGCTATTTACTCACAAAGAACTGCACTGGGTCAGAGAGAATCAGTGGCAGTTAGACCTGCAAGAAAACGTGAGATGCTACTTCCAGCGTGGTCTTCCGTAGTCAACAGCCAGTGAGTGATCTCAGTCGAGCGGCCAGTGTCATAACTGTGGAATGAGAGCTGGCAGTGTCACCACTGTAGAGAAGGGCTCAGTGTTTGAACATAATTACCAGACCAGCCTCTTGGCTCCAAGCCACACTCCATAATATTAAGTTCCCAGAGTAGATAAGGAAAGAACAGCCATAAGAGACAGCCAGTGGTCAGAGAGCAAGCAGAAGGAGGCCCACTGCGAGGCTGCAGCTGGTGAACACAGACTCAACTCTTTCAGCCAGAAGTCAGGTCCAGTATGAGTTACAAAGGAATGGCAGTTCACAATGGTACCCTGTTCCCACTGTTTGTAGATGTCTGCATCCAACATGATTCTGGGGATTTTCAGTGTGAAGAAAGATATATCTTGGCTTGAGCTATGCTCCTTAATCTTAGGTCATGTACAAAGATCTGTGCATCCAGCTAGTAAATATTTTTCCAACAAAGAGGATTGTTTATTCATTCTGTTGATGATTTCTTTTGCGTGGAAAACGCTTTTTAATAAGATCCAACTTGTTGATTCTTTGTAACATTGCCTCTGGGGTCTGGATTTTGTTCATGAAGACTTTGCCTACATCTATGTTGTCAAGTTGTTCTACCTATTCTATCTCTCAAAAGTTCCTCAGATAAGTGTCTGATATCTAGAAGATAAAAAGGATGTCGAAAATATAGACTTCCCAGATTTAAAAACTCAATACAAAAATGAGCATCTGAAATGAATAGATGCTTCTCAGAGGAAGATGCAAAAGTGACAAATAACCATATGAAAAAGTGTTCAACATCACTGATTTTTCAAGAACTACAAATTAAAACAACTCTGAGAATCCATCCCACTCTTATACCATGGCAATTATCGAGAAATCAAGCAATATCTAGTGGTGGGGCTGTTGACTAAAAAGGAACTCTTTACCACTGCTGAAGGGAATGTAGACTTGCACAAGTACTGTGGAAATCAGTGTGAAAAACCTTCAGAAAACTAAATATAGAGGAGCCATTTGACCCAGCTATTCCCCTTTTTGGTAACTTCCCTACAGAATTGAAAGCAAAATACCGCATCAATATGTGTATGCCCTTGTTTATAGCAGTATATTGTGTAACAGAAAACTCTTGGAAACAGTCCAAATACCCAATCAACTGATGAATGGATAAAGAATATGTGGTTTTTTTTTTTTCTTTTTTGGCTTTTATTTTATTTTATTTTTTTATTTTATTTTATTTTATTTTTTTTATTTTAGAAACATGAAAGTACAAAAACATATTGACAAACAGACACCCATTATCATAGAAAATAGTACAATCACAACTAATCTATAGACAAGGTGATATGGTCTCAACAGTAGTTGTTGTTTTATCCATTGATATCTTCGAATTGTAGATGTATGGACCCATATACAGACATGCAAATTTAGTCAGACAGTT
>PVLD010033336.1:0-13756 GCA_004027595.1 Dinomys branickii
TTTTTTTTTTTTTTTTTTTTTTTTTTTTTTTTTTTTTTTTTTTTTTTTTTTTTTTTTTTTGCGGTACTGGGGATCGAACTCAGGACCCTGCGCTTGCTAGGCAGGCACTTATTCCACTGAGCTATATCCCCAGCTCCTGCGATTCTATTCAGGATACTAATTTACATTAGTTAAGTATCTGTATTTTCTTCTCTTTGGCTCTAATATTCTCTCAGATGTGCCTTGTTTTTGATGATCTTAGTTTTGAGGAGTAGTCACGCATTATGTTGTGAGGTACCCTGCTGTTAGTATATTATTGATGGTTTTTTCCTTACGATTGGACTAGTTATGGGTTTTTAGCCAAAAATCATGATGTCAAGTACCATTTTCATAAGGAAATCATACTTTCTTTGAGAGGGTATACTACATAATTTACTTAGGCATCTTCTGGTTGAGAGACTTGTTTTGATCCATTGGCTTTTTAGAAGTATGTTGGAGGATTACATATTGTTGGATTTTCTAAATATAGTATTCTGATAACATTTTTATATGGTTTGAAATGTTTCAAAAATTAAAAAATTCTAATTATGGTCTTTGTTGGTTGTATGTATTCTGCAGAAATATCTGTTCAATTTAGTCACTTGTATTTCTCAAGTTTTCTCTGCTCTACTGAGTGTTCTACTTCTGTCATTGAAAGGGCTGTAATTGTGCTTTTGTTGTTTTCTTCAGTTCTATTAGTTTTTGCTTAATATGTTTGAAAGCTTTCCTATGAGGTAGATAAATGTTTAGATTATTATATATTCTTTATGAGTTGATCCCTTTATCAATGTAAAATGATTCTCTTATCTCTGACCTTTTTTTTGTTCTGAAACTTACTCGATTTTAATGTGTGTCTAGTTTTCTTCTCATTAACATAAATGTGATACTTTTACATTTGACATATATTTACATTTGAAGAAAATTTCTTATAGGTAGCAAGCATATAGTTGGGTCTTGATTTTGTATCCAAACTGGTGAACTCTGCCTTTTTCTTTTTAATTTTCTCTAAAATTTTTTGTTGAAAGAAATAATTACAGGTTCATAGGTAGTTGCAAATAAATATACAGTGAGATTTTAAAGTACTTTTTACCCAGATCCTCAAATGCAAACATCTTGATTAACTATACAGCATAGTTATTATCTTAGTTACTTTGCTCATTGTTGAGAAAAAGTACTCCACACCCAAAGTTAAAGAAGGAAAGGTTTGTTTAGCTCAGTTTATAAAGGTTTCAGTCCATAATTGGCTGGCTCTAAGGCAGGGTGGTGTGGTGGAGGGGCAACTGTTCATGGTGGCAGAAGACAGCAAAAGCAACAAGAGAGACAGGAAATAAGCCCCTTTCTGCCTTTTTATTTTATTCATATTGCTGGGATTAGGGCAGTGCCAGTCCAATCAGTGGACTGATCCAGCCATCACCCACCCTTAATCCCAGTATTGAACCATGAATCAGTAACAAACTCTAGATTGAACTGCCTCCAAAAAAGCCCTATCTCAAACTGCTTGAGGTTTTGGGGGGACATTCAGACATAAACTGTAACAGTTATATAGTTATATAACTGTACACTATAGTAGCAAGAACAGGAAATTGACATTGGTGAAGCTTATTGAGATACCAACCTGCCTCCCCCCTTTCTTCCCTCCCTCCCCTGCCTCCTTCCTTCTCTCTCTCCCTCCCTCTCCCTCTGCTTTCCTCCCTGCTCCCGCCCTTCTCCCATTCTATCTAGTGTGCCAAAAATGATACACCAGGAAAAGAAAAACTTGTATAAATATTTTAATACTAAATTTATTGAGACATCACGAGATTAATGTAAGTTACCTTTGGCCTCTACAGTTACAAGAGTTGCTCAAAGTGGTGACCATTAGCTTCCAGACATTTATTAGTATGGTGAACTGTTGAAGTATGTATACATTTGTTCTGGCAATCTCTGTCTCTCCCTCTCCCCCTCACGCCCCCTCTCAGTATTCATTTTTCTATGTGCATATGTATAGCTGTGCAGTTTTATCAGGCATAATTTCATGTAACCACAGCCACAATCAAGATACTTAATTATGGCTTGAGATGGTTGTGCAAGTCTACAGTCCTAGCTACTTGGAAGCTGAGACAGGAGTATTGTTTGAACCTGGGAATTTGAAGCCAGTGTGGGCAACATAGCAAGATTATCTCTCAAAAGCAAAACTTAACTGTATAATCACAGGACTCCTTCTTGCTGCCCCTTTATAGCTATACAAACTTTGTCAATTACCCCCTTTGGGAGGTAGCCTCCCAAAATCTAACCTTTGGGAACCACTAATTTAATGGAATCAGCTATTTCACCCTTTTGCTTGTGGCATTTTGTGGCTCATCCACATTATTGTGTATATTAGCAACCTGTTCCTTTTTGTTTCTGAATAGTATTTCAATAGTTATGGTTATACCACAGCTTGTTTATATTGAAGGACATTGGTTAGTTTCTAATTTTGGGCTGTTAAAAATAAACTGACATGAATGTTCACGTGCAGGTTTCTGCTTGAAAATTTTCATTTCTCTGGGCTGAATGTCCAGGAATGTAATTACTAGGTTGTCCTAGTAGTCCATTTTTAGTTTTTGAAGGAACCGTGAAGTTATTTGCCAGAGTGGTTAATGTATACTATTTTACAGTTCCACCAGCAATGTGTGAATGAACCAGTTTTTTTTTTTATTCTTGTCAGCATTTGGTATTAACTGTTATTTATCTTAGTCATTCTAAGTATATAGTGATAATTCATTGTGTTTTAATTTGCATTTCTCTAGTAGTGATTGAATTTGAACATCTGTTGATGTGCTAATTTGCCATTTGTATGTCCCCTTCAATCATGTCCATTTTATAATTTTATTAAGTTTTGAATGTTTTAAAAGTTTTTTTAATCTGAATCTGTTGGGTCAGACTACCTATTGGTATCCTTGTAGAGAAAAAGATGGATTGACTCTTAACTTTGCTGTTGCTGTGCCTCAGATAGTATACCAGTATGGTGGTTGTAGATGTGGGGGCTTCGAATGGCCTGGGCCTTTTTCACTGTTGCTAGAAGGGATTGTCTTGCCTGCTTGTACTTTGATTGTGGTTTTGTTGCCTCCTTCATGCTGGTTGGTAGTTGTGAGTTGAAGGTATCTCTATTACCCACTTCAGTGTGTATGTCGAGGGTATACTGGAAATAAAGAGAAAGCCCACGGAACTCACTATGTTGCCTTTCCTCTAGTCTTGGAGTCCCTAGAGAATATGCTTCCTTCTTTTCTAGGTTTCATCAGTCATTGTCTTTTGAATGATTCCCAGAGTGTTTGTGTAAAGGGGAGTAGCTGGGAAAAATTAGTGTATGTTATCTTGTTTGGGAAACCAGAAGCTGATCTCTGGGTTTGAGCTTCTCAGTTCTCTTGTTTCCTATTTATTCTATGAGTTTTGTTGTTTTTTTCCTGCCTTTTACTGTGTTAATAGAGTAGTTTTCATGAGTCCTTTTACTGCATTAATAGAGTAGTTTTCATGAATCCTTTTTCTTCTTTTGCTAGCTTACTTTAGCTATGCGTGTTCTGTTTTTTCAAGCAGTTACTTTAAGGTTGAGAGCATACGTGTATCAGTATTTAGTAGAGAAACATAATACATAATATACAAATATATAAGAATTTACAAGACTGTCTTACAATGGCCACCCACAGAGTTGGATGCAAAAGGATGTAGAAGTTCTGTCTGTATACTATAGATCTGAAGGATCCAGTTGAAGGTCTGTAGCTCAGTGAAGTATCCCTTGCAAGTCTGTGTTAGGAGGCTGATGGGTCTGTGGTAGAAGGCTGAGGGGTATGCACTGAAAGGCTGAAGGATCTATACTGGAAACTTGAGTCTGTGCTGGAAGTCACAAGATGACTTCCAAGATGAAGATGAAAACTGGAGCTCCTCCAAAAAAATAGAAGCTGGTCTTCCACCCAAGGGTGTGGAATTGCTGAGCCCATTTAGTTGAGCTTTTATTCAAGTTGACGCAGTCAGCCATCACACATACTTAACACAGTCTACTTTTAACTTATAGTATAATTCTTAGGCATTGTACTTCTTCACTTCTTGATTTTCTGCTGTTGTGATTAACTTTACTTCATTTATCAGTCCCATAATACATTTATTATTTTTTGCATTTTTGGAGGGGTGCTGGGAACTGAACTCAGTACCTTGCACTTGCTAGGTATGTCCCTGGCCCTATTTTTTGCTTTAAACAGTTATGTTTCAAAGAGATATAATGTGGGAAAGTTATTTTGTGTTCACACACACACACATACACACACAATTTCCTTTTCATTCTGTTGGGTAGATCTAGATTTCCATCTTGTGCTATTTTCTTGCTTCCTAAAAGACTTTAAAATTTCTTGTAGTGAAGGTTGCTGATAAGTTTTTCAGTCTTTATTGCAAAAGTTTTTGTTTATGTAAAAATATTGACTTGAAATAGAATTCTAGATGAAACTCCTTCTATAATACTTTATAAAAATGTTGCTTCATTGTATTTTCTACCTTGCATCATTTTTGAAAATTAAGTTTGCTATCATCATTTTCTTTTATTTCTCTATAGGTAAGATGTCTTATCCTGCTTTGGTTGCTTTTAAGATTTTCTCTTTATTGCCAGCATTAAGTAGTAGCTTATGTTATGTTACATGTTGTAGGCTTTCTTTTCTTAATGTTTCTTGTGCCTGAGATTTATTTGTTGAGCTCTTTGGACATGTGAGTTTATACTTTTCACCAGTTGGAGAATTTTTTTCCTCTTGGGTCTTGAGACATTTTTACTTTCCTCTCCTACTTGCATTAGAGGTATACATATATTAAGCCATCTGAAGTTATTCTATTATTTCTTCATTTTTGTGTAGTTTTTATTTTTTGATTTTCTTCCTTGTTGTGTTTCATTTTGCATTGTTGTTATTGGCTGTGTCTTCAGGTTCATCAAGTTTTTCTTCTGCAATAGCTAATTTGCCCATAATTCTATCCAGTGTATTTTTCACCTTAGATGTTGTAATGTTCACTTGGGAATAAATGTGTATTTGTGTGTGTGTGTGTGTATGTATGTATGTATGTTCCTAGCCTCTTTAACAAGTTATATTTTTCTCTACTTTCTTGAGCATATGGATCTAGTTTGACTAACTTTATTACACTGTATGTATCATTTCTGATTAGTTTTCTGTTTATGGTTTGTAGTTTCTTGATAATTTGTATTCTTGGTAACCTTTGATTCGATGCTAGGTACAGTAGTGTGAATTTTACCTTCTAGCTTTTGGATATTACTGCTTCATGTTAAGATTTTTGAGCTTTGTTCTGGGGCACAATTAAGTTATTTAGAAATAGTTCAATCCTTTTGAGGCTTACTTTTATACTTTGTTAGATCGGAACATAACAGCCTTTACTCTTGGGCTAATTTTGCCCCACTACTGAGCCAATATCCTTCTGAGTACTTTTGGGATGCTACTTATGTTATTGAGCTTTCCTATGTGGACTTTTATGAACAGTAATTATTTTTGGCACTGTTTGAGTTGCATAGGTTTTCCCATTATTTATTTCAGGTGGTTCTAGGGTAATTTCACCTCCACATACTCATTGTTACTCATCAGGAGATTCAAGGGAGAGTGTACAGATCTCCAGAGTACTACTCTGCCTGTACAACTCTCACGTCTCACACTTTATACCTTCTGTATTCTAGCTGCCTTGGCCTACCCAGATTTACAGCTCCTTTTAACTCTGGCTGACCACACTTTGCTTGCATTCCCTTGTCCTTACCTTTGCATGGGAACTCCTCAGGCAGTAGACAGCCCTAGTGGTAACCACATTTGTTTCTCCTCTCTCAGAGATTGCTGCCTTGTATTGCTTTGTTGTCCAGAGTCTGCCCATGTTGTTTCACAAATTTGCTTTGTTTATTAGGTAATGTAGCTGCATAAATTGGACCCTTTTAAAAAAAAATTTTGGTCAGTAGTAGAACTCTGATAAATTTGTAGTTCTCATTTTGTTCATTTTAAATCTGTTTATGCAGAATCCTTACTAAAGAACAATTCTTAATTTGCCTTTACTGCACGGATGCCCTGTCGACTTAAATTTGGATAGTATGTAACATAATGTAATGTAAGGAGTAATGTGGTGGTGAAAAGATTCAGATCAGGTGCCACATAGAATTAGTTTCTTAATGCAAACACAAATGTTTCTCAGTTTGAGTTCATAAATTTATAGTTAATATATTTTTCAATTCATTTAACCTCCATTTCTTCCACAAAATGGGCTCTGTGGGCTAAATGTGTTTAAGATACTTTGGAGCAAAGAAAGTGAAAGCTCTATAACAGCACTTCTCAAACTACTAATATACTAACAAATCCTGTGAATCATCAATGAAGCAATATATATACACTTAATCACTAGACTTTCATGATTCTCTTCTGCAAGTCAACATGTAACTAAATGTTTAAGAATGTTTTAATAATGTTGAAGATGTATTTCATTATAGTGGGGCACTTACCTAAGTACTTTCAAGAGTTTATATTTTTAGTAAGTCTACCTACTGATAGCTTTTTTAAAAAACTAATTTTTTTTAAAGACAAAAGAATGGGGATATATAAACCAGAATATCACAAAAACCAATACAGAAAATATTCGATTATAGAGAAGATAGTAGGGAATTGGCATTAGATGCTATATTACATAATATTATCTTTGCATTTGTTAAAGGAGGCTCCTTCACTATATATCTTGTTTTTTAACAGTAGTATATCTTGGACTTTTCATATTAGTACATTAGTTTTTCCCTTATATTTTATAATGGTTACCTGATATCTCCATTATAAGTGTAATATAATTAATTCCATATTGATGGGTTTGTGGTTCCAGTTTTCTACGTGCACATGGCAAACAATACTGCCGTGAACATCTTTATATGTGTTTTTGAATGTTTTTTTTCAGTAACCAGGGATTGAACTCAGGACCTTGTACTTGCCAGCCAGGTGCTTATTCCACTGAGCTATATCCTTAGCCCTATATGTGTTTTTATACAGTTTGCATAGTGTAAATATCTGGAGGTAGATTGCTGGAGCAAATAGGATAAACTTTTTATTTTCAAAAATTTTAATTTTTTTCACACCATAGTTCAGGATAAAACTAATATTCGAGCCAAACATAATACAAACAAAAAATAAAACAGGCTAGCTATATGTAGAATTCAGAGTCTGTTAACCTGACTCACAGTCTGAGTGTGATATAGCCACAGCAAATATGTCACTTGCATTCTAACGGATTTGAATTTATGAAAAGCATATAATATCATTCAAAATGTGTTAATAGTGTAGGGCTTGATGCCACATGCCTATAATCTCACCAGCACTTGGGAGTCTGAGGCAGAAGGATACCAGCCTAGGCTACATAATGAGACCCTGTCTCAAAAAACGAAACAAAACAAAACCTGTTACCAAAAGTGGTAATATTCCTTGTTAATAACACTGAGTTTTGATATACTCTGCTGTTAGGTCAGTACTTTTGTGTGCGTGTATTTTTTTTTTTTTTGAGACAGGGTCTTGCTATGAGATTCAGCTTGGCCTAGAACTCACCATGTACCGTAGGCTGGTAACAAACTTGTGGTGATTCTCTTACCTCAGTCTCCCAGTGCTGGAATTATAGGCATCTGGCACCATGTCTGGCTTTCATGTCAGTATTTTTAAGAATTGTGCAGACTGTTGCATCATTTGGTATAAATTTATAGGATGAAAAAATTTCATATTAAGCAAAGCTCACTATTTTTCACTTTAGTATTTTGTTATTTTTAAAAAAACATTAACACTTTCACATTAGGAATTAGGAAAAAAATATGGACACGTTTACCACCAAATGTGACAGTTACAAATAATGAAATACTAGTTGTTTGAAGAAAAGCCCAACTCTTTGCATATAGAATTGGGAAAATCTGAGAGTTGGTTGGTGGCAGGAAATAGGCATGGAATGGGCAGGTATTAGATAGTGATTTTTGTTAGCCCTGAGAACTAAGATTATTGTGCAAATAGTTCTAAAACCCAAAAGGATAAAGAATGCTAACTATTGAAAAGAAAACTAAGATTAAACAAGTTTACTATTACCCTAAATTATATAATAAAGTGAGCTTTCTTTTTAAATATTTTATTTTTTTAAAATTTTTTTTGCAAGGTCCTGGGGTTCAAACTCAGGACCTTGCGCTTGCCAGGCAGGCGCTTATTCCACTGAGCTATATCCAAGCCCAAATATTTTAAATTATTACAGCCAAAACCAAAGGAAAGGACATTTTAATGTTTCCTAATTAACAAGTGAATTTAAGTGCATATATCAAATGAAGTTGCAGAATAGTGATACTAAAGTAGAGAGAGTTGGGTTTATATAATTTCTCATACAATCCCTACAGCATTTAAAACCTTGAGATTAAGATTAGATATTGCACAGGTGACAGCTTTTATTTAATTTTATTTATTTATTTATTGGTACCAGGAATCGAGACAATGAGCTTTTACTGGAATCTTTTTGTTTTTTTTACGGTACCAGGGATCGAACTCAGGACCTTGTTATTTGCCAGGCAAGCGCTTATTCCACTGAGCTATATCCCCAGCCCCGACAATGAGCTTTTAAAGATAGGGTGAGTTAAATAAATGCAAATTTATTACTCAAGATACTTTCATAACAAGATGCAGAAGAACTGCAGGTACCTTAACTTTAGTAAAGATTAAGGTTTATAATTTTGGGTCCTTCACAGTAAGTCTTTTACATGTTTTCCCACTTTCATCCTTATATAACAAGATGTGGCTAAATAATTGACTCGGTATTTTATCTTGGCCAGCTATCTCTCATCTTTTCCAGTTTTTTGCTAAACTTTCCTCTGGTTCTAGGTTGATCTCTAAATAGGACTGCTTGTCTACGTCCATACTACCCTGAACGTACCTAGTCTCATCTAAATAGGTCTACTTTTGAAAGTAGTTTTATTATTCCAGTTTTAGAAGAAATTAGTGAAATTGCACCCCCACTATTGTTTAGCAGTGGTAAGGTATTAAGTAAATAAATTTAGACAGATTTTTTTTTTGGCACTTTTTTTAAAAATTTAATTTTATTTTTTAAAAATTTTATTTTAGGGGCTGGGGATATAGCTCAGTGGAATAAGCGCTTGCCTAGCAAGTGCAGAGTCCTGAGTTTGATCCCCAGTACCGCAATAAAATAAAATAAAATAAATAAAGTGGCCACTTAAAAAAAATTTTTTTATTTTAAAGACAAAAGAATGGAGACATATGAACCAGAATAAGCCATAAACAATACAGAAAATACAAAATTATACAGAATATAGTAGGGAATTACCACTGGATGTTGTATTACATAATGTTATCTTCATATTAGTTAACACAAAAACATTAAAGGAAATACCGAATTATAGAGAAGACAGTAAGGAATTTGCACTGGATGCTGTATAATACAAAGTTATCTTCACTTCTGTTAATACAAAAACGATTGAGGAAATACAGAATTATAGAGAACACAGAAGGGAATTAGCTCTGGATGTTGTCCTACATAATGTTACCTTCACCTTTGTGACTCAGTTACACAGATGATGGCCCTTTTGATCAGTTCGTTTTTTCTCCTCCCTCATCTCCGTTGCCCTATCACTCAATCAGTCATCTTCCCTGTGATAATAACTGTACTCCTGGGTTTATCTATAGCCCTGGACTCTCGCCTTGGGAAGAGATATAGCTGCCTCAGACTATACTATAACATACATGGGTGTATACAAACTGCCATGGTTGGAGGTGGAAAAGCACATATGCTCACAGCGGACCACCCAGCTCCACCCTGTCGCCTTGCTATGGGTGGGGGTGGGTCCAGTCTGTGAGTGCCCTCAGCGGGGCCCTCAGCAGAGCAGCCGCGGGGCCCACTGCAGAGCAGCTGCGGTGCCCACTGCGGAGCAGCCACCAGGGCCCACAGCAGAGCAGCTGCCAGGGCCCACTGCGGAGCAGCTGCGGGGCCCACAGTGGAGCAGCCTCAGGGCCCACAGCGGAGCAGCCGCGGGGCCCACAGCGGAGCAGCCGCCAGGGCCCACTGCTCAGCAGTCGTGGGGCCCACTGCGGAGCAGCCATGGGGTCATGCAAGGTTCATATGTGCAAACTGTAAGGAGACCCTCTTGGTGCACACATTAATAGTTTGGGGTGAGTCCTGAAGACTGTGGATTTGTCCCATTGTTGTCAGGAACAGGCGGTGCTTGCTCAAGCTGCCGAGACTCAAGGTGCTCCAAGATAGAGTTCAGGGTGGGAGCTGAGCCCCGGCAACCAAGCTCGTGCTTCCTGCCTGATGTTGGAGTGAGAAAGGCGTGGAGCCACACGATCCACCTCCATCTGCATCTCCCTCCTGTTGCGGTGCTGGAGCCCCCGTCTGCTCCTCGGCCAGATCCCTGGGAGCCGCCGTGGCTCACTGCTGAAGTTCCCTGCTGCTCTCTGCTGGTAGCTGCTCACCCAGCTGAGAGGCAGGGGGCCACCATCTCGAGGCAGGCACAGATCCGGGCGTGGTGCACTGTGTACTAGTTGCATTGATTCTCTCCAGGCACTGATTAGGAAGGTTGTTGCAGGGTGGGGACTCTGCCCCAGTGGCTGTCACAACCTCTCATTCTCACACTGGGTCCAACAACTGCTACCGACTGCTATTGCCTCCTTTCCTGGCTGCGCCCTCCTCTCTCCAGCCCTGGACCAGTTCTCGGAACTCCGCTCTCCTCTGGCTGAGTTGGGAGGCTTCCATGAGCGTGGGCCTCCGAAGCTGAAGCTGTGAATGCCAGAATGAGGGCGTGGCCCATGGGTGTGCTTGGAGCGGTGACTTCCTCCTTCTCCTTTCCCTCCGACTGTGCCATGGCGGATCTCTGATCCTTTCCTCCAGCAGAGGTTTTGCTTAGTCTTTCCGAGGGCTTCAATTCCCATTTCAGATCCTTCCTGAGTTCAGGATACCCACCTCTTTCCCTTCTGTCCTTTGTCTGAGTGGCATTCCTCTGGAAGGTTCTCTCTGTTGCCTACCTGGTCGCCATCTTGAAGTTCTCTCATAAAATTTATTTAGTTATTTGTTACTTTCTAATGAATGGACCATTACATTTCTAAAGTTCTGAAATGGCCAACAGACCATAGAAAGATACCACTTTAGGCTCCTGCTTGAAACCAACAGCTTCAGAAAACTGCTGGCCTTGATTCAGGGCCATTTAGCCAGATTTTATCTTTGACATACTAATTTTAGAGGGTAATCAAGAGGAAGACTTTTCATTCTGTTGGTCCATCTGTTCACATACCTGTACATCCATCCACCCAGTAAACTTTTTAAATGCCTCAGAGAAAGTTTATATTTTAACTGAACTGTCCTTCATTATCTTCTTCCTTATAGCCTAGGCAAAATGGAGTTTAATTTTTTCCTAGTCTTAATTGCAAAAAACATTTCATAGTTTTTACTTTCAATTTCATTATTAATGAGATTAAATGTATCTTTCTGACTTTTATTGTCTGTATATAGTTCTTTTTTGGTGACTAGTTCATGCCCTTCACTTTGTGTTTCTCTTAAGTTTCTTATGTTTGTGTATATGTTTGTATATGTATTTAGAAGAGAAAGAAGTCTTTATAATTTTAATTTCTGATTGAGCAGTATATTATAAACTGAGATTTGAAGAAGCAGTTGATAGTAGCAAACATAAATACTATAGAAAGATAGAGCTTGGTGATTTAAAATTTATTGCATTTATTGGGATGGATATGAACCAAGCAGAAACCCAGTTCTAGCTGTCTTCATATTGGGTGAATGTGGCCTGTGAGTGTTAATACTACCAATTTCCGACCCCAAGCTGGATCCTTTTCCCCTCGGAACTGTGGAGCCAATAACAAGACAGTGCTGACTGAACAGAGAAGAAGACTTTTTTCTTGACCAAGAATATGAAAACTGAGAGAAACTTGTCTGCCTGTTGGAGGTTGGAAATTTATAAATACAGGGTAAAGAAATGGAGAGGGGCTAATGAAAGGGACAAATATTCATTTATTTTCTGAGAATGGGCATAGGTTTTCCAGCAACTGGGACTTGACCTCTTTTTGCTGCTGGTTCTTTGAGGTTCTAGTTCCAGTAATGTTCAATTTCTTTGGTGCTGAGAGGGATATCATTTAGCATTTGGATAGATTATGATGAAAGAAGTTGTCTAGTACTCACTCTGACAGCCATCTTAGATATATCCAGTGTTGGCTAGCTCACCAGAAGAGGAACTTTTAGTTTACAGGTATCCTCTTCTCAAAGACAGTCAAAACTAGGGAGGGGTAGAAATTCAGCTAAGTCAAGCAGGCAGTACAAGATTAGAGTGGAGCAACTCTTAAGAGTGGGTAGAGAGGGGATATAAGCTTAATCAAACTGAAACATCTTCCTGGAGTGTTACCTATATTTAGAATTTTGGGGATAGATAACTTTTTATATTGAAATTTGAAAATAATCCAAATTTATAAGAATTTTAAAGTTAGAACCTGAAACTTCAGAATTAATTATGTAATAGCCACCAGGACCCCAAGTATCTCAGCTAATAAATGTATTTCAGTAGAAAAATGATGAGGATACAGGTAATTTTACGGAGTTTTAGCAATGATTACTGGAGATACAAACATAATAAAATAGTATTTTTCAAATACCTTTATCCAACATAATGGATTTTGTGTTGTGGTCCAGTATTTATGGACAGTTATGTAGCACAAAAAAAGTTCTACCCATTCAACATGAGCCATTTTCAAACTTAATTTAAAAAGATTTTGGACTTGATCTACCTACCTGATTTTCATTAGGTTGCTTTGAATTTGAAATTACTTAGCATGGCACTTTTTATTTTATTAGAAGTCATCCATAAGTGCTGTAGAGAGCTCAGCTTGACCTTTTTTCTGCTACTGGATACCTATGAGACCCAGGGAAAGTTACTTACTATCTCAGTGACTCACTTTTCTTAACTGAGAATATACTAAAAGCTACACTATTTCATGGAGAGTGATTGTGAAGTTTAAATGAGAGAACGCTAGTGTGACACTTGAGCATGTACAGGTGAACTGCTGTTACAAATTATAAAAAGAGAAGAATTTAAAACAATGATCCCTTTGTCAAAGAGAAAAAGCAGTACCTCAGACATTTCTATGTAAAACATAGTATAATAACTTTGAAAGAAGTATTGGAAAATATTCATTCACTAAGAAGTGCCTTTGAAGAACTTCCGGGAAGATGGCGACCAGGTAGGCAGCAGAGAGAGAACCTCCCAGAGGATTACCACCCAAACAATGAAATATAGCAATATGAAGACAGAAATGAGGACTTCCGGGAAGAAGACGACCAGCCGAGAGAGCGAGTGTGGAGGGAAGAATGGCTTCAGCTCCTGAACCCGACAGAGAACGCGCTACTGGGACAAACTGCGCCAAACTGGGCAGCGCTCCGGGATCCCGCTCAGAACCCCACCCCCGCAGCCAGCGCTGCGCGAACTGGAGCAACAGCGACCGGCCGGTGGGATTTCTGAGTCGGGGAAAATCTCCATCCAGGGAAAAACACCTGAACGGCACTCCTGTCTGCACGATCACAGGGTGAGTTAAGTGTGCGCTCTAACCGGTTTTTCCTGAATCGGGAAGAAGCTCAGCCCAGCGAGAGACATCAAAGCAGCTTCAAGGACTGCGGGATCTCCCGGGTGGGAAGACCTACTTAGGCGCCCCAACGGGTTTTGTGAGGGGGGAAGGAGCTCCACCCAGGGAGG
>PVLD010033337.1:0-13755 GCA_004027595.1 Dinomys branickii
ACGAGGGAAAGGGAAAAGAAAGAGACAAAAATGTATGTATGTATATATGAATATACATATATGCAGGAGGGCTAACATGGTTCTACTATTGTATGATATCACTTAAATTTGATCAATCTTGTATGTCTGTATGTGTTATCCTGAACACACACTTCGAAGATATCAATATGCAAAGCAGCAACTATTGGTGGTTTTTTTTTTTTTTGGCCTTGGGTTTTTGTTTTTTGTGTTTTTCTCTTGTTGAAAGGATTAATTGTCTGACCAATTTTGCATGTCTGTATCTGGGTTCATATATATATGTATATATATACACTTCGAAGATATCAATAGGTAAAGCAACAACCACTGTTGAGCCCATGTCACCTTGTCTGTAGATTAGTTTTGGTTGTACTATTTTTTATGCTAATTTGTGTCTGTGTGTCAATATGTTTTTGTGCTTTTATTTTTCTGAAAAAAAATAAATAAATACATTTTTAAGTTTCCATAGTAACCATTACCTCATTTGTGGGAATCTTACAAGAATGTCACACAATTATCACAAAGTTGGGCTGAGGATATAGCTCAGTGGAATAAGTGCTTGCCTGGCAAGCGCTGGGTCCTGAGTTTGATCCCCAGTACCGCAAAGAAAAAAAAAAAAAACAACAATTACAAAGTTTACCTTTCCCACAAGCTATTGGACGGCTGGATTCCTGATTGACCATTGCAATTTAACTTTTAGCCTACTTTCCAATTTGTCCCGTTTGCTCAGTTCCCATTTTATGACTCTGCTGTCCTTTAAGAGGGTTGATAACTAACCAAGGGTGGTGAAGAGTGGGTTCAACTACAGCTTAAATGACTTCTCTTCATATGGAGTTAAAAAAAGAAAATGGAGTCTCTCTTGCCCTATCAGATCTAGGAGATTCAATCGTATAAATCCCCATTAAACAGGTAGAAAAAGATGATCTCAGCAAAACCAGGCAAGCAGTTGGTGGGGGAAAATTCCTCCTTGTTTTTTTGGGGTTCTGCTTGGGCTTTTAATGGATTTCATGATGCTCAGCAACATTAGAGAGGGCAATCCACTTTGGTGAGTACCATGTCAAATGCTATCCTCATCTGGAAACCCCTCATAGACCATCCAGAAATTGTTTTACCTAGGCACCCCATGACTGACTATCCTTGCCTGAAGTACTTTGTTCACAAAACTATATAAAGTCATACCTGTCACACTTTAACATTGAGCAGATGCAGTGCCCACAGTACCACTGTTTATTTGCATTGAGCTGAGGATGATGAACTAGCATGACAGCAGAGTAGATACGTCATACATATCAAATAATGGCAGGTGAGCTCCCAGCAAGAACTGAGAAAAGTATTTTTGGTGGGGGAGGGTCAAACATGGACAGGAAAAAATAGAAGAGAAAGCATTACTAAGATGGGCTTTGCTAGGGTACCTCCTGAATCCATCTCAATTACCTAAAATTTATCTCTTGTGAATTCCAAAGTCAGCTAATAGTTATCACCCATGACAGGGTTAATTATAATAATTTTGTCATCTGGAAAAACTCACCATCCATGTAAACTGCTTTATAGTTTTGGAGAACGTTACATAGAATGGTCATCTTTTATGAAAATTTAGAAAATTTCACTTTTTTAACATTATTTATGAATTCTTGAAGCCTGTTACATTCCCTCAGATTCTTATTTTGATGTCTGCATTCCAAAATCAATGCTAAATTGTGTTAATTACTCAAGAATGTGGCTCCACTCTTTCTGAATAGCAGCCACTTCATTGATAGTAGTAACTTTCCCATCAAAGCTCTTAGCTTTACCTTTCCCACAATTCTTGTGGTGTTTTTTCAAGCCCAGTGAGAAGCCCAGGGCACTCTTCATTCTGTGCTCTCTCCACTTCTTATTATGATAGGGCTATCACTTTTGCTTTCCTGAACGTTCTGGCCTCTAGTTTCTTTTGTTTACAAACGCATATCCAATTTGTATTTCTAAGCAAATTGGAGCTACTGATTCTTGCTGTAACCTTTGCCAACATCCTTATGTGCATGGTAAAGACCAATATATGCTCCCTTATGTGTCAATGTATTTCCTATATTTCAAATTCCCTGAGGGCCGAGGACATAGTGAGTGGCATAGCAGCTGCCTGGCAAGTGCAAGGTCCTGAGTCTGATTCTTGGTACCAAAAGACAAAACAAAACAATACAACAGACAAATTCCTTGATTTTAAATAAACTTTCTTATTTTGATGGTAGCACTAACAGCACTTTCTTCTATTGTGGTGGTATTGAGAATATCAGGAAAAGCAAGATATAGTCCATTTCATATACTGTTAATGATGCTACAAATTGACATAACTACTTTGCAGAAAAATCTAGAAGTATTTAGCCAAGTCCTTTAAAGTATACACAATCCTTGGCTCAGAAACTCTAGTACAGGAATTTATGAACTAAATAAAGTGCACGAAAATGTTATGTTTCCTAAAGTGTTTCTTACAATAGCAAAAAATAAACATGGAAACTTCAAAAATATACTTCAAAAATTGAAAGTTTAAATAAATAAGGAATATATATACATATATATATATACACACACACACACACTGATAACAAGAAGTATATAAAGATTCTATAGTATTTTAATAATAAGTAAAAAAACAGAGAAAAGACAATGTTTTAAATGATCAAGTTTTTGTTAAAAAATCAATATAGGTAATTAGAAGTCTAGAATGTATAAAATTAGTGGTTATTTTTTTTAAATGGTCCATTTCTTATAAAATGTCACCTAGGTAGATAGTAAGAAATCTGGAAAATATAAAAAATGATTATTTCTAAATGAACATATTAAGATTGATTTTTTAATCTTTATTCATTACACATTTCTGCATTGTGTGAAAATTTTTAAAATTAAAAATTTATTATTTTGTAGTATAAAACAGATAAAGCTGTTTTTATTTGGAATGAGAGAAAAATCTAATTGTAGCCTAGTGGTTTGAGAGAACCATTACAACCTACAAAGTACTATTTTAGCATATCTGCATGGACCCATGTTGCCTTTGGCATTACTGTTTAATAGTTCTATATGTGGATAATACAGTGTTGGTGGATTATTTTGTTCCTCAAAACACATAGATCTAATTAAAAAGTTACGAACAACACAGCCACAGCAAGCAGCCCATGCAGACTAAGGTAATTGCACAATTAAAATGATTAGTTGCAAATTACACCTAAATTTCCAATTTAAGGATTAATTTCCATCTGCTGCATACTCTCAACACATAGTAATATTTAACTTTAAAAAGCTCAGCTAAAGACCATCTTAATTACCATTAACTGCCACTTACCATATATTTATAATGTCCTGGAAACTAAGAATGCTGACTTTACCTAATTTATAGTGAATTAATTAAATTTAAGTGAATTTACTGTTATTCTTTTAAAAAAACAACAAAGCAAAATATACTCTTTTCGTCAAGATTCTTTTGCTGCAAATGTTCCTTTCCTCAGTAAAGTGCTGATATATACCCATTATATCCCTGAATTATTAAGAAACTATTAAGAAGTTTGAATAATTTAAAAATGCAGTGATCTCTTATTTTTCCTTTTAACTTAAATTAACATAGAAGTAAAATAACATTCAAGTTTTAAAATGTTTCTCAGTAGAAGATTATGCTCATACACATGAGTTATATTTTAGACTATCATGAGGCCATCCATATGAGATAGATAATAGAAGGCACACTGCAGGGACACATACAGGAATTTATGAACTAAATGCCACCTCTGGAGAGCGTTCTCAACACCTTTGATGTGAGTCTCAGGTGTCCGCCATGATACCCTATACTGCTTTCCCTCACTTGTCCTTCTTGGGTGTTAACCTCTGCTTACTTGTGCGATTTTCAACCTGCGTTATCATCTCCTTGACAGTGAGCATCTTTTCAGTCTTGTCTACATGAAATAGTAATTAGTATGTAGTAGGAAATAAGTAAACAGAGCAAGGCTACATTTCATATTTAGCATAAGAATGTCACATTGTGCTATTTCTTCCTGGCAGAAGAAATTCAATTTGAGTGATGGACAAAAACTTTCCTCACTTTATCTAGGATCATGTAATGAGAGTGAAATTTTTAAATTATATAAAACTTTTGGGAAGAGGCATCATGTTCTCAAGTGTTCATAGGTCTTTGATATGCACATTTTCCAAGTTTACAAAATCCTGTAAGTGCACGAAAGCCCACTGCTTGTTTGTCAAGCACGATGCTGTGTGTGAGATCTCAAATCCAGCTTCTGTAGGTGTGTTATGCAGTCCCCTTCACCTAGTTCTTCGCCCTTCTGTGGAAGGTAAGATTCTTTATAAATCTCCTGTGACACTTACAACTTCGGAATATTCTCGTAAAGATCTGCAGTTATTCTCTGAAGTATAATCACCAAGCAAGTTAATGCTCAATCTCTAGTCTCTGGAAATTATGAGCCTAACCTCAATTGTCACCTTCCCCCAAAGTCATAAAGATATAAGAAAATTAGCAATTTTATTTTGAAAACATGAACACAGTGGGTTATATCCACTCTGCTATGGAAAAGACGCTTTATTTTGGTATCTGCAGTGTCTTGGGGGCCTGCTTGTGATGTGATTACATTCTTGTTGAAAGTTGCTTAAGAGCAAAATTGTTCTTTCTCTCTTCTGTGTTTGCAGAAGAAGTTACTTGGGTTGGAATGGGATTTTATTTTTAATCATACTCCCTCAATACTTGGTGGAAACACCCGACAGATTCTGGTTCCAACTTTATGTGTGCCACTCCTACAATTCATCGCTTACTCCGTCTTTCTGTTGGCAACCGGCAGCTGCTGAGATCTGCTACGAAGCATAAAAGTCTTGAAGCAAATGAACACTGCAGAATTTTGAATGGGAAATGATTAAGGCGTGTGGTGAAGATATTAAATTATTATTTAATAAAAAAACAAGAGTCCATTGTTTTGAACTAAGCTCCTGCGGTAGGCCCCAGTAGACCAGGTTAAAATCAAAACGGAGTCACTCGTGCTATTCCAGGTCAGGAAGATAAAACTGAGCCCTTCCTCTAACCTGAGAGGTTAGAATGAGAGAGACAACTACCAATTTCCCCAGGCAGTTTTAATTGCCATGATAATGAAGTTTCTTTTGTGTTAATCTTCTCGTAAGTAATCTAATGTAACCTGATGTTAACCAATCAGGTATTTTTCATTTACTCTGTCACTCGCTGCCGTCTTAGGAAAGCAACTTCAAGATGACCAATTATTTCTAATTTCTGGTTTCTGCTTTCTTCAGCTCTTCTCTGCTGATAAAACCAACCTCTCTTGCATGGCTCATTGGAATACTCATTGCAATGAATACAATGAACACTCATTCTGTTTTATAGAATGAAATGTTTTTGATTCTAGGATAGAAAATGCAGTTAATTAAAATCTTTAAATTATAATTTGTCCTTCAACAGAAAAAATCCTCAACTGTGTATATGATAGTGAGAAACTACTGGAGGAAATTGGCACTTGTGCTAAGAATTATATTGTCAAGGTAAAAGAAAAATTCATTTTTTTTCTGTTGAGGAGAGGGATGAGATTTGTACCATACCCCCACTTTTTCTCTCTTAACAGCATTTACTTCAGAAAACTTGTGACTATATTCCCTCTTTGAAATGTTTAGATAGCCTTTTAAAACTAGGTAAGTTTGGTGAACTTTATGACCCAGCAATATCTTTCTGTAGGCTCAGGAAGATGTATTTTTGAAATATAATTATCTAAACCCCAGATTCTAGGAAGAGAGTGCCCCTATCTATCTCACATCCGCTGTGGAAGAGGAGGAGCCTAACCTGTGTGGATGCTTTGCATCAGTTGTGAAACTGCCACCTGTCATAAAGATGTGAAAAGTTTGTTTCTTCTCTGGATGAAGCCAACAAACAGGTAGGTGGTCACTTTGATAATAGGTGATTCTCGGAGGCACTAGTGTGACAAGTGGTGCTATCAAGTTTCTTACTTGGGCTCTAGCTCTTGTTTATCTTGAAAATACTTATGTAATGCATTGTGTCTGCTTGGCTATATAAAAATGAGATTTCTTTCTGACTTTACAACCTTTTGGTATTTATTTGCCTTTGATTTATATCACATTCCACTTTAATGTTTATTCAAAAATAAAAGATTTTTTCTCAAGGACCACTTTCATGGAGAAGATTTTGAGGTTGAGAAGATTTTTGTTTTTTTACTTTAAAGATAATAAAAACAATAAAAATGATACAGAATTTCAAAACAAGACGATAGGAAATTAACAGTGGTTATTATATTGCATATTGTTATCTTGAAAGTAGTTGCTCAGCTTACAAGTTATAGGTGTATAAGATGGATCAAACAATGTAAACACTAACTGTTCCTTTCAATGAACTAATAGAAACTAGTAGCACAATTATCTTAGCTATCTTGCATATATGTGTGTGTGTGTGTGTGTGTGCACACACACATTCCTTCCTTCTTTTCTCCTTTCCCCATTCCAGTTGTTCTTTCCTTCTGAGAAGTTTCTTTCCTTTTAACAGTATCTATTGTACCTTTTGTATCTTATTTACTCTTTCAGTTTCTTACACTAGGGAGACAATATGATATTTACACATGTGAGTCTGATTTAATTCTAAGTATGGTCTCTAGTTGTATCCTTTTGCCTATAAAAGCCTGAAGTCTATCTTTCTTTATAGCTGAGTAATAGTCCATTGCATAGAAATACCACAACTTTTTTATCCATTCCTCATTTGATGGACATCTGGGTTATTTCCTTTTTTTTTTTATTTAAAAAAAATAAAAGTACAAAAACATATTAACAAACAGACACCAATTAGCATAAAAAGTAGTACAATCACAACTAATCTATAGACAAGGTGACATGGTCTCAACAGTGGTTATTTCTTTATCCATTGATATCTTCTAAGTGTAAATATATGAACCCATATACAGACATGCAAAATAAGTCAGACAATTAATCCTCTCAACAACAGAAAAAACACAAATACCAAAAATCCAAAGACAAAAAACAAAATGGGTTATTTCCAAGATACAGCTATTACACTTTGTGCTGCTATAAACATGGGTGCACTTATATTGCTGTGGCATGATATTTTCGGTTCTTCTGGGAAGATACCCAGAAGGATATGGGACCTCTAATCCTAGTTTTTGAACAATCTCCACACTGATTTCTACAGTGGCTGTACCATTCTACACTTAAACCAACAGTGGAGAAGAGTCCCCTTTTCCCCACAGCCTCTCCAGCATTTATTTGCTGGTTTGTTTTTATCATAGACATGCTCTAGGGTGAGACAGAATCTCAGTGTTGTTTTAATTCACATTTCTGAGATGATCATTGATGTCAAACATTTGATTTCTAATTATATTTCCCCAACACTTACAGACAGAATACATATACAGTGAATATTTTGATTTTTATTTCTGTAATCACAACTATATTCCACCTTCAAAACCCATAATTCTTATATTCATAGATATCTAAATCCTCTGCTTTCTAATCAACTATTTCTCTTAATTCTGTAATTAGACCACTGCTAATAATCAACCAAGGCCAGAAGATTTCTCGAAAATCCTTATATTACTGGTGCATCACTTTCTTTTTAAAAATCAGTGTTATTTTCTTCAAAAATATTGTAAATGAGGAAATTCAAATGATATTTTGAGGGTAGTGATAACAGTGGAACTTTTTTTTTGAGACAGGCTGGCCTTGAACTCACGGCAATCCTTCTGCTTCCACCTTCGCAGTGTGGGGATTACAGGTGTGTGCCACAGCACCTGGCCTAGCAGTGGAACTTCACATGTGTATTTATCAGTTATAGCATTAGAAATGTATCTGTCCTTGTTTACCTCCAGTGAAGACTCATACCACCCCAAAGCAATGATTTCTTAAGTAGATGATCATTGAAACACAATATAAATTAATTTGCACAACTAGTTACATAATTTTTCAATTATAACCCTATCCCAAACCAGAATTATATTATTGGGAATGAACTTTTTTTTTGACACTCAGGCTTGCTATGTAGTTCATGCTGACTTTGAACTCACTGTGTAGTCCAGGCTGGCCTCATGGTGATCATCCTGCGTCAGCCTCTGGAGTGCTGGGATTATGAGCATGGTAAATTTGTTTTAGGAGAGCAAGGGAGAATTTTTGCGATAACAGTGCTAGGTAAATATTGATGTTCAATATTTAATTGTCCCCAATAAGCTGCAGTAGTCAGAAGCAGCAGCAATGCATTTGCAAAAGTTCTTCTTCATGGTGTTCTTCCTCTTTAGAAAGCCAGCTTGACTAAGCATAAGTACATTAAAGTATTTCTTCTTTGCTTTTTCCAAGCTTTTCAAGAAATAGGAAAGCTGCTGCTGAAGCCTGGGAAGAGTAGATTAAAGGTTGATATATAAAAAGAATCAGTTACTGACTTTTTGTTTTCATTTGAGAGTATTAGTTCTAATATGGACTCACTTCATTTCAGTCATCAACAGAAAGACCCTAATTCTTGTTCACTGACCATACAGAATGAGAGTGTGCCGGAGCTTGGTAATCAATTTCCATGTGTGCAGTACCTGAATCAGGTTTTCCTTTGAGTGGACACTGAAAGAAAAGTTATGGTTTCAAAGAGCAGATTTTCCCCCTTCAGACAGAAAAGTTCCCACAATCCTCCTTCCACAGAGCCCTAACTGTACTCATTTCAGGAACTTTGTAACCTAGCAAATTTTATTCATGACCAAGCCTTCTGATCTTCAAAGTCAATGGTAGTTACTTAAAAAGCAAATAAAAACTAAAAAAAAAAAAAAAATCCATCAATGACATAAACTGCAAAGCTGAACTAGTAAAACATTTTGCATGAAAGTATTAAAGTGGTTAGGTAATAATAATGATATTTGTTGTTGGGTGGGGGAAAGGTGGTATATGCTTGTAGTGGAGGCTGAGGTAGGAGAATCCCTTGAACTCAGGAGTTGGGGAACAACCTGGGCAACACAGTGAGATATCATTCCAAAAAAGAAAACAAAAAAGTTACTGGAAATATATCTGATTGTCTTGGTTACATTTTTCTCCCTGCTGAGACAAAATACCCAATGCCCAAAATGAAGGAAGGAAAGGTTTATTTGGCTTACAGTTTGTGGAGGTTTCAGTCCATACTTGGCTGGCTCAGAGGCAGAGTGGCACATGGCAGAGGGCAAACGTTCATGGCAGCAGAGCACAGCAACAACAACCAGCAAAAAAAGAGTAACGGCAGGCAAACAGCCTCTTTTGCTCCCTTACCTTGTAAACAGCCTACCCCGACCCAGGGGGCATGTAGCTCTCACACAATCTCCATGCCCTCCTCTTTGACAGGCTCAGGATGTGTACAAAGTAAGCACCCTGGCCTCCTGCTGAGTCACTTAGCCAAACCTCTACACGCACCAGGTTGACACAATGTGTCAACCATAACACCCATCTTTTAAGGATAGGAAAGATTGTCACCTAGATTTTGTTTCCTCCTAGTTGTTTTGGTCAAATTCTTGTCTTAACCTCTTCCATCTATGTTGGGGACTTAGCTCAGTATTTGGTAATCCTTGGTTGCTTGTGCATAATTTAGAATGAAGAAATTAAAAAGATGTGTGGTAATTCTAATGTATGAGTGGAGTTTTCCCATTAGAACCACAAATTTAAATGCTTTGAGTGGGTTGTTGTGAAAGGACATCTCTCAGGTATTTCCTGTGGGAAAGGTCATATTCCCTGTCTAGCTAGTGAGAGTCAGGCTGGAAATTTCTAGGAGGCAAGTAGGATAGAAGACACATGAATCTGTGCTTAGCTCTGTGGTCAGAATTCGGTGGTTTCAAAATTGCCAAATTTGTCTGTGCTTAGCGTTCATCACTCTGCTTATGTCTTCGAATCCTTTCTCTTTAAATATTTAATAACTTCGGCTTTTAAAAGGTATATTTTATTTTTAATTAGCACAATAATTATACATATTTATGGGGTACAGTGTGATATTTCAATATATACATATATAAAAGCTAAAGTAGTGATCTTTAGCACATATATATATATAAAGTATAATGATGAGATGAGAGTAATTAACATACCCAGCACCTCAAACATTATCATTTCTTTGTGTTGAGGACATTCAAAATCTTTTCTACTTGTGATTCTGAAGCATACAATTAGTTGTCAGTCAGTTATCCTGCTATGCCATAGAACATTAGAAGTTTATTCCTCCTTCCTAACAACACTCCTGTCTATATCCATTAGCCACACTCTCTCCGTTATCCCGTCTCCCCGCATCCTAACCTTTGGTCATCATTATTCTGTTCTCCACTTTTATCAGATCAAGTGTTTGCCTTCCATGTATAAGTGAGGAGAGGCAGTAATTACTGTAACTTTAGTGGAATTTGGGGGAGTGAAATAACTAAGTGTTCAATCTGCCCATTTTAACTGGAAAGTGTGGGAAGATTTTCAGGCCCTCTCTCCCTGAAGAACGCCCATGTTAAAACCACAGTGACAGCACTGAACTGTAGCACTTAAAGATGATAGTGGTTGCCTGGTATCACAGTCTCATTTGTTATTACAGCCTTATTTTGCAGACCAGGTAACTGGGACCCAGAAACTTGATTTACTGAGTTAAGTATGCTAAGTGCAAAATGTGCTAAAATGAAACCTATTGCTCTGTATAGCTAATATATACTAATAAAAACTAAAACTAAGTAACAATAAGCTTAAAAATGTAAACCAGACCCAGAGATGGTGTGTTCTAACAAACTGTGTCTGTTCTACAGACACAGAGGAATTTCTTTATATGACAACTAAGGCAAAAAGAAATGTTTACAATTGTATCACCTGTGTAGACTTACAGTGTCTGCCTATGGAATACAGGGTAGAAGAATGGGATATGGCCTTCTGTGTGCTGTCAGGCTGGAGGATCCAGTCCCAGGTTGAGGGCTTTTATACTGCAAGGGGAAACCCTGCATATGTGAAGTCTTAAACAATTTTATTGATATAAGATTATTTTTATCAAAAATAATACCCAGTAATGCATTTAAATGGAATACACCCATGGAATAAACAGTCTTATTTACCTGCTTATGCGGTGGCTTTAAAGATACCTTGTTTTCTAGATACATGGTGTTGAGCTGTTTTTGTATGACATCCTGGATTTATAAGTACAGATATATTGTTGCAATACAAAGGAACATAAGGAAAATTGGCAACATACAGTCTTTGTGGGTGTTCACATCTTAAAACAGATGGAAAATGAAATATTTAAAGTCCTATTTTCCAGTTACAAATAAACATTAAGGACAAGAAAATTATACTTTGTAAATCTCCATAAAAACATTCTTTCAAGTGATTTAAATTACTCTTAAAATAAATCTGGCTTTTGGAAAACTTAGGAAAAATATTTTCTTCAACACAGGAAATTTTGTCAGTGTTAAGTTATAAGTATAGTCTCCTTGAGAGATAGAGTTTTTCTTGCTCTGCTAAATACACAGTTTTTTTTTTGGTACCAAGAATCAAACTCAGGAACTTATAGTCGCCAGGCAGGGGCTTGTATCACTAAGCTAGTTTTGCAGACCCTCTGCTAAATATACAGCATCTTGTTGACACATCCTCTTATGTGCAGGGCTCTGGACATCAATAACACTAAGTGGATAGTGGGATGGCAGAGACAATAGGAAAAGTGATGCAGGAATTTTTATAGCAAATTATTGATGGAAAACAAACATACGGAGTTCTTATGTAAAAATAAATGTTAGGACTTAGTTATGTGAAAACTAATTGTTTTCTGTGTTAATTATATCACTTACAATTAAAACACCTACACCAAGCATACTGAAGGAGTTCTCCCCCTCAGTACTAAGATTGTTTTGTGAATCTGCTCCTGTAACAAATGAATCTAGTAAGACATTTATTCACAGTGTGCCTGCACAAGTTGGTGCCAGCATTCTCAGAGACTAAGAGTGTTTAGAATTGTCTTAAACAAGGACATGGTCTAGACTAAGAGTGTTTAGAATTGTCTTAAACAAGGACATGGTCTCTCTCTGTGTAAGTTTTAGCTATTTTCAGATTTACATAAGACTTTTACTTATTACCAGTTTGCAGGCAGAAAGTGCCATTTTCTGTTTTCTCTAATAGTCATTTAAAAACATCTCCTTTAGTATAAAATTATGTCCATCAAAACTTTGTACATTATGGCCCTGAATCAAGGCCAGCAGTTTTCTGAAGCTGTTGGTTTCAAGCAGGAGCCTAAAGTGGTATCTTTCCATGGTCCCTTGGCCATTTCAGAACTCTAGAAATGTAATGGTCAATTTATTAGAAAGAAACAGTGCAGCTTCAGCTTCGGAGACCCACGCTCACAGAAGCCTCCTGACTTGGCCAGGGGAGAGCAGAGTTCCAAGAGCTGGTCCAGGGCTGGAGAGGGGAGGGTGCAGCCAGGAAAGGAGGCAATGGTGGTCAGGAGCAGTTGTCAAACCCAGTGTGAGGAGGAGAAGTTATGACAGCCACTGGGGCACCCTGCGGCAACCTTCCTAATCAGCACCTGGAGAGAATCAATGCAACTAGCACACAGCCCACCACGCCTGGCTCTGCGCCTGCCTTGAGGCAGTGGCCCCCTGCCTCTCTGCTGGGTGAGCGGCTACTGGCAGAGAGCAGTGGGGAATCTCGGCGACCAGCCACGGTGGCTCCCAGGGATCCGGCCAAGGAGCGGATGGGGGCTCCAGCACCGCAACGGGAGGGAGATGCAGATGGAGGTGGATCACGTGGCTCCACACCCTTCTCACTCCAACATCAGGCAGGAAGCAGGAGCTGGGTTGCCAGAACTCAGCTCCCACCCTGAACTCTCTCTGGGAGCACCTTGAGACTCGGCAGCTTGAGCAAGCACTGCCTGTTCCTGGCAACAATGGGACGGGTCCACAGACTTCAGGACTCACCCCAAACTATTAATGTGAGCACCAAGAGGGTCTCCTTACAGCTTGCACATATGAACCTTGCATGAACCCATAGCAACAAATTAGATGAAAAGCAGCAGACCGGGAGTCTGAAAAACAACAACATACTCTATACAGCAGACCTGAGAAAATCCTCCAACTCTATTCTAGAACTAATCTTTAAACTCAGTTCATACCCTGAACTAACAGTGAGAATGGGCTGGGGAGACTTCAAGCTCTTATACCAAGCATTGGAGGTTCGTCCAATGCCCAGCTGCAAGGGGTGGGGAACAGTAATACTGGAGATCAGGAGGAGGGAGGAGGAGAAGAAAGGGCCTCTGGCATTGAGGCAACGGGACAGAGCTGAATGGGTCACCGAGGGTGCCCTGACAGGGGCACGTGCCCTGTGGCTGCTCTGCTGTGGGCCCTGTGGCTGCTCTGCTGTGGGCCCCATGGCTGCTCCACTGTGGACCCTGCAGCTGCTCTGCTGTGGGCCCGCTGAGGGTGCCCCACGGACTGGACCCGCCCCCACCTGGAACGTGGCAACAGGTGGAGCCGGGCAGTCCGCTGTGAGCGTATGTGCTTTCCCACCCCCAACCATGGCAGTTTGTATACACCCATGTATGTTATAGTATAGTCTGAGGCAGCTATATCTCTTCCCAAGGCGAGAGTCCAGGGGTATAGATAAACCCAGGAGTACAGTTATTATCACAGGGAAGATGACTGATTGAGTGGTAGGGCAACGGAGATGAGGGAGGAGAAAAATTGAATGATCAAATGGGCCATCATCTGTGTAACTGAGTAACAAAGGTGAAGGTAACATTATGTA
>PVLD010033338.1:0-13755 GCA_004027595.1 Dinomys branickii
GTCTGACTAAATTTGCATGTCTGTATATGGGTTCATATATTTACACTTCGAAGATATCAATGGATAAAGCAATAACCACTGTTGAGACCATATCACCTTGTCTATAGATTAGTTGTGATTGTACTATTTTTTATGCTAATTGGTGTCTGTTTGTCAATATGTTTTTGTACTTTTATTTTTTTTAAATAAAAAAAACAAAGAGCACAAATTAATATATAGGGCTCTTCAAAGTTGGTTAGTTTGTGTCAGATTTTGAAGGAGCTTTGCAATTAAATTCGAATCTACAATAAAGTGATAAATGTTTAGCAAAATGTAACATGAGCTTCAAAAATAAACAGATTTTGTAAGTTACCAAGAAGAAATTCTGTGATTATATAGTTAAATTCCCTGTACTCAGCATGAGTAAGTTATTGATTGGCAAATTGAAACTCAGATGAAATACATACAGACAATTTATTTTCAAATAATTCCCCTCCTCATCGTTATTGGATCTAATAATTAGGAATTGAAAAAAAATTGAATTATTTTCCTTTGAGAAACATAGGCAGCTTAAGCATCTACCACTGCTTAAAATGATATGAGATAACATATTACTGTGAAAAGTCAAAAGCATTGAAGATCATGGGTGTTTTATTTCAGCTCTTTAAAGCTCCTTAATTTATAGGTTTTTGCTTTCTGGGATTATTTCCTGTTACTTTGTACTTGGTGTCTGAATTGCTTTCTAATCCATTTAAGGGAATGGAAATGGCTCTCAGGTTCCCTTTAAATTTTTCTTTTTGTCAGTCAGCTCAGTATCTTTTCTATTGCTCTTTTCATTTTGTCTCTGTATACTGCAGCAAGGAAAGGTTAATTCTGATTTTCACTCACCGCACGCCCTTCTGTAACTCAGGAAAGATGTCCTATTTGAGGTCTGACACTCTTTCTCATACTCAGCGAGCCTCAGAGGACGTAGGAACCATAAAGGCCAGTTAAAGAGGTGTCGTGTCACTATTTGTCCTTCTTTGAAAATGAACACACAAAGCGACTAGAACCCAGTGTACCAGCCCCCTGCTGTCTGGCAGGCCTTTCAGAATCTTCAGTACTTATATAAATTCTTTACTGTTATCTTCCATCTCAGCAATTAAAGTTATTTTGTGCAGCTTTGCATGAGATTTTCTAGATATCCCTGCACAGGACAAGGCAAAATAGCTTTATTTGTTTCTTTGCTTTATTTTTATAGGGCTCTAAGTAACTCTCCAGAACAACAGTGGAGCTTTTGATGTAGTTTTTCTTTACCCAGATACATACCCTTCTATAGTTACCCTGTTCTTTGTTAGCGTGGCATAGAGAATAAGAAAGATATGTCTATTTTACTGAAGAACACCTAGACTGTAGACAGTTTTAATTGTAAAGGTAAAGAAACCCAATCTTACTCCCTGTTAATATTGTCCAAGACAGACTTCCTAGTCAGTCCCTTCACCGCGGCACAGTACTGTCTTCCAGGCTGAAAGCAGCAGTGTTACCTTACTTCCATTGACTTTTTCTTTCACGTATACGCAACTTGGTGGTTTCTGTTTCATAACATACATGTTTAAAATTTTCTCTGTATTTGGTCTTTTTCCTCTTGAAGTAAATGCTTCGTTCAAGATTATAAAATATAAATCACTTTTCATATGCTTTTCAAATTTCAATGTATTTTCTTAGTATACATCTAGTATTATATGATTGTTTGCTTTAGAGGAACTTTAAAATTTACATTCATAAATTCAGTTGAAAAAAAGATTGTTCATAAGCCCTGCTTCTCTTCCTAAATACGTCACTGTGTTTCTTACCCCTCCTTTTGGTAAAACTCTGTATAATTGTCTTTATTTATTTTCTCTTAATCCCTTTTCCCTCAAGCATTTGCTGCAGCCATTCCTCAAAACTATTGTTATGAAGGACATTTAATTACCTTTATGCTCCTAAAACCACGAGTAAATTTTCGGTCTCCATCCTGCTGGGCCTCGGAGCAGCCTGGCAGTGCTGACTCTGCCTTTCCCCTCTGACCCTGTCCGGCAAGGGGCTGCGCTTGGCTTTGCTGCTTGCCCTTTGTTACTGGCCCTCCCTATTTACGCACTTAACTGGCCATCTGCATGTTGTAGTGCTCTAGGCTCAGTCCTTGCTCCTTATCTCTGTCGTCCCTTCCTCCACAGTGAGCCAACGGCCCTATTCAGGACTGTATTCTTCCCAGTTTCACTGGACTTTATTTCTTTCTTAAATTGTTATTTGTATTAGTACGTGTTTGTGATACAGAGTGATCGCATTCATTGTGGAGAGATGGTGCATGAACATAGCACATCTTAGTTTTTCTTCCCTCATTTCTTGGAACTTTAGAACCTCATCATTTGCAACTTTAGAACCCTAGACATAGGTGGCCCTTTCGGCGCTCACTCTCTTCAGCTGGGTGTATAGTGAACACCTCTAACTACGCTGTACTTCTAACAATCTTCCAAAACCTGCTGTGGTGTTCCACAGTTTTACTGGCAGTAATTTCCTTCTTCCAGTTGTTCAAGCTAAAAATAAAACAAAACTCTTTTCCACAACTTATGTTTAATCCATGAGGAAATGATATTACCTTGGTATTCAGATGTAAGCAGGGTGTGACTACTTTCCACCAGTGCGTTAACACTGCCCTGGTCTCATTTACCCTCACCTCTTGTCCACAGTACTTCACCGTCTTCTTCCTGGACAAGCAGCCTTCAGTCCTTGCTGCTTTGGCTGCTTACCCTCAGCCCAGCCGCACTGGCCCGTACTAGAATGGGCCCATCATGCTCCCACATGAGGGTTTTAAACTATGTCTTCCTTCTGCCTAGATGATTCTTCTCACACGTAGACAGCCACGTGATTTAATTCTTTCACCTTCTTTAAGTCTTTGCTCAAATTTTACTTTCTTCATTAGATTTTTAGTGCTGCTGTAGAAAGTAACGGCAAATTGGGTGGCTTTAAATAAGAGAAAGGTGTCTTTGCACAGCTCTGGTGCCCAGTCTGAAGTCAAAGATTCAGCACATTTGTTTCCTTATGGAAACTCTGAATAAAAATCTATTTAATGCCCTCTCTCCTAGATTCTAGTGTCTACTGACAATCTTTAGTGTTTCTCAGTTTAGCTCTCTGACAATGTTGGCTGGAGCCCTCCTATCAGCTTCGTCCCGCCCTGTGTCTCCATCTCCCTCTGACCTTCTCTGTTAAGGGGACCTGTTATTAGACTAAAGATCTACCCTAAATCTGGGACCATTTCATCTCAAGATCTTCTGAATAGGACCCTATTTCCAAGTATGATTTTAAAAATTTAAGTCCCAAACAAACATCTTTCGAAGTGGCCACCGTTGCGCTCACGTCATTAGGCTCCTCCTGATCGTTTATTTAAAATGACAGTCTTCATTCCTTCTGCTATGTTACATTTACAATCCTTTATCGAAAATCTTTGGGGTTTGGGGCATTTTATGTTTTGGAATTTAGACATTCTGGGATTTTAGAAAGGGTATACTTTAGGAAGAGTATACCACAGTTTGCACTCCGGCCCGATGAAGTTTGGGCTTGACACCGTTATTAAACGCAGCAGCCTTTCCGCGCTGACCTATGCGGATATGCACATTATGAGGTAAGTGAAGAGAGCTAAAAGCTCTCCCTGCCAGATCGGGTTTGTTTCCCGAGTGAGTGTGTGACAAATTTATGGGAAAACTTCCAAGAGCCATTTCTGTTAGTTTATTCTTTGTTATTTAGATCTGTTTGTCACCTTCCTCTATTCAACTTTCAGTCCAGGAGGGCAGTCTTTGTTTTACTCTCTGATATATTCTAAGCTCCCAAAATAGTTTTTGGTATTTTGCAGGTGTTTGGTTAATATTTGAACATCTGCTTATGTTCTTCACCTCAGAAATATTTTCTAGGATTGAGGTCAGAGAACAATGTACAGAGATCAAAAGGTAAAAAAAAAAAACAGATGTTCCACATTTGAGCGAAGGTCTTTCATGGATGATATTTTATAAATTGAATAATTAAATTATTTGATAATTTGGTTTATCCAGAATGTTTTGACACTGGTAGTCTTTATGCATGAAAGTCAAATTTTGTCTTTTCTTTGTGGTAAAGCTTTAATATCCTTTGAGAATAATTCAAAAAAGGAACTGTTTTTGTCCAGTGCTTAAGGTGATGCTGAACACATGATATTCTATTGACAATTAAAGACAGTGTTAGAATTTTCAAATCTTTAATTTACCACTAACTTTTATAATCAATGAACTCTTTTCCTCATTTCTATGTGAGGTTTCTTACTAAAAATATAAACTGGAAACACTGTGGAGAAGTTACACAATAGATTTCTCTGTAGTCTCTCTCCCCCCCCCAATGTTTTTGCTAACATAGGAATGAAACAATTACAAAAAGGCACTGAATACTGAACTTGTATATCAGAAATCTATCACAATGACCAAAAGAAGTGCAATAGAGGATGGCTCATTTTATGATTTTTTAAAATAAAATAACCATGCTTTTCTAGTCATGGACACAATAGTTTGAAATACAAATATACTTTTAAAAGCTGAATTTGGGGACCTGGGATATAGCTCAGTGGTACAGCGCCTGCCTGGCAAGCATAAAGTCCTTAGTTTAATTCCTAGTATCAAAAAACAAATAAACAAACAAACAAAAAATCAGTTTTCACATGTGAGCAAGCATATAGAACACCAAAAAAATAAGCAACATGCCAATGCACATACATTTTTGAGCTGTGTCTCTACTTGAAGTATTGTTATATCTCTTTCTTCAATAAGTACCAAAATTCTGACCCTCTAGGTTATCTTAAGGGCTTCCATTTTTTTAAAGCTAAAGGAATGAAAACATATGAACAGGCACACAGACATTTACAAAATAACACGGAAGTAGCCTGATTTCCAAAGCTACCTGTATTTTGGTGCTTCGCTGGAAACTATTGCTGTGTGTTAATATAGAAATCTGTTTCAGACATCTTACTCTTGGCTGCTCTATAGCACTGAGCACTATGACTATCTAATTAACTAGATGTAATTTAGAAGGTCTTTGTTAATCTTGTGATCAGTTATGAACTTTTCCTCATAGGAACTTCTACTAAACCACAAAGGATCCACTTGTTTTGTCATTTGGATAAATTCATGTATCTATTTCATCAGTACAGACAAGCTAATTAGGTGCAAAAACTTGCTTTGAATTATGTTTTAAGATATGAACTACTTTATGTAGAATTTGGTCGTCTTAGTATTTCTCTAACATATTCAGTTCTAAGTGGGAACCCAGGCCTCGTTTTGCTATCTCCCTCAATTCACTCACCTCATTTACTTTTGTAACAGAATGTTCTTAACATGTTCTTAAGATTAACCCTAATCTTCTAATTCAATTTTACTTTTAGAAATGTAAAAGATGTAAAAGGATGATCTCGGTTGCAGTTTTGTTGCATGCCATCAACAGTCATTTTCTCTAAGCATTTTGTTAACTATTTCCTATGTAAACAAAATCGTTGATGTACTTTCACGTCCCTTATCACAGTACTCTTAGTTTTATTCATATTGCCTTATTGTTAAGCCTGTTTTTTCATGTTTATATCTATTCTTTCAAGGGTTATTTTTATTTTCTTAGCATTCTTCTATATATAATCTCACAAGCCAGAAGTGCAGACAGGATCCTTCAAGTTTATTTTAACAGGTATGAATCTCAAAGTCCTCCACTTCTTAATACCATCACTATGGGATTAGATTTAACATATACGCATTGGGGTACATAAGCAGTCGAGATTATAGCAGTACTATTTTTAAAAGTACCCAGAGGCTCTTTCACCCTCTTTGTGTCCTGTGAGGATATAACCAGAAGTTATCAGACTGCAATCCTGAAGAAGATCCTCACCAAATCCCAATAATCCTGCCTTCCTGACCTCAAACTGCTAGTATTCCAGACTGGGAGAAATCACTTTTTGTTGGTAAGCTACTCAAACAATGTTACTTTGCCATAGCAACTTAAACTGACTATGATATTGAATGATTTCTTTCTATCAGGACATTGGATTATTAAATTATGGTGAGATTTTCTTCCTTTTTACAGACTGTGATGATTATAGCTCACATTTCACATAACTAAATTTATATTGTCTGATATTTTGTCACTAAATTCTCTTACTGGAATTAAATTATCATATTCAGTAATCAAATTAATACTTGAAGTTCTGGTTATAGGCTAGCCAGAAAATTGAAGAATCACAAATATAAAAATAAACTGGAACTTGCTTACTTAACAGCATATTAGAGATATGGGTTCAGTTCAGATAGCTGACTTTCTCTTCAAAGGTGATCCAATGCTTTACATCTTCTTCCGGAGTCACTCTGCTACAGTTTTACTGTTAGCCAAGAATGGTAATTTACTTATGAAAACATGACGACATGAGCGACTACCTTTTCTTAGAATGTGATCCTAAGAGTGAGTGTACCATCTGAGAAATGTGAAGCAGTGACTCCTGTAATCTGGGGAATTTATTTTATCGAGTTCTCAAGCCTTGATCCCTGAGCATTTATATTCTCTGATGATGTTCTATTGTCTGGCAGTAACAGGCATAACTATGTAATTATATGGTTTATTCTGTTGATAGTGGATTTCAAAATACTCTATTATTATGGTGCTGTTGGGATTGTGTTTACTATGCATTCATAAACATATAAATGGAGTCAAATTATTTGCTTGGTTAACTACAAACCACAAGTTATTATGGTGTTGTCAGTTTCACAATGTTGCATGACAACAAAACCATGTGATTCTCTTTGTTGAGACTTGAACCTCAAAACTTTCAGGTGGTTTCCTCCACTGGTAGCACATAGGCACAACTTTTGGAGATGTCATTAGTATATCCTGTATACTATGTGAGGGTCCTACCTAACAGTTTAAACACGTTTTACAGTGTTTTACAGTGGCCTGTGGCTTAGTTGTTACTTTTGTTAAATTCCAAGGTTTTTTCCCACTTAATCTAAACTACTCTCTTCTCAACATACTTAAAACCAAATTCCCCTTTAGAAAACTTCAGTGTTTGTATTGAAAAGTTAGCACAGCTCCTAATAGTTTTTCTCTTTCGAGTTCTCATTAGGTAACTCAGTTATACTTGGAATTCTGTTAGTCTTTAAGCAATAAAATTCTTTTCACCTTTACTATTTTATAATCTTTTAACTACTTAATTTGGTCTAGGGCTTTAAATAAAGGCAAACAAGAGTGTGGGGTTTTCATCTGTTCCCCGTAGCCTTAGGGGTCTACCATTTCTCTAGTTTCCCCTCTCGTCTCCTCACTGCTGTTATTTCCCAGCTAAGCTGTCTGCCCCGCATATGCCCTTATTTAGGGGGTGGAAAAGGCAAGTGAAGAATCAGATTGAACACTGAGAGCCAGAAGACACAAAATATTTCATTCTATAATCCAGGAACTATAGCATGAATAATTAATGAACAATAATTAATCTGTTTTTAGTGAACAAAAAGAACACATCCAGAATCAGTTTGAATGGTCAGAACCAGAATTCACAGAATATTTCATTTTACAATCCATGCACTATAGCATAAATATTTGACATGACATAATTGTTTCCTTGTATTTTCATGAAACAAAACAAGAAATTTATTAGAAACTCAACTGATTCTTGTTAATTGTTTTCTCATGCTTTCCTCCTTGTTATCTGTATTCAAGTAAGATTAACATCTGTGTGGATATGAGAGCTCTCAGATGAAAATGTCTGATAAAATGATATTCTTCTTAATGCTAAAGCAACTGTGAAATAAGTTTATGGCAAATGGGAAAACAAATTTCTATGGAGACTGGGAGCTTAACAGCAGCCTAATGTCTTGAAAAGAGGTAAATACAAGAGAGCTTATGGACACATTCTCTAAGTGAGTCTAAAACATGGCACCTACTGCATGTGAGCTGGAGGTTGTGAGCGTGCTTGAGATGTTGTCAGAATCCCCACTTGTTGAACATCATCCACTTACCACTATGACCATGACTCTAACAGTTCACTGTAATATATACCCCAGTCAAACTGAATATGAAGAACAAATAATTTTTCTTCTGTATATTTGAAATTATCCTACCTTTAGAATTATGATGATCAAGGTAAATTCAAAGTGGAAAATGTGAGTTATTGAGTAGTAGGGAGATAATGAGCCCCTATTACATATACAGAACTGTATTCCAGGGTGTACAAAATAAATACAACATTTATCCTGGATATGTTCAAAACCAGTCACAGAAACACATAAATGATATTAGCAGAAAAGAGGATGTAATAAAAAATATTTTGATTGGGGAAACTAAAAACGTAACCACTACAGTAGATATTGAAAAACAGAAGGAAGTGGCTCTCTGTATAAAAAATATAGAAAGAAGACTTAAAGATAAAAGTGTGGTGTAGATGAAGTGAGACAAATGTGGGAGGTAGAGGGATTGAGGGATCATAGGTGACCGTGTGGGGATGGACCTAATATGCCTGGAGAGAGACTGGCTAAGAAAAGAAAAACAAGACAAAGGGGTAAAAACATTTAGATGCCACCAAGTCAGTGAGAATATGCATAATCTCCAGAAGTGTTCGTCTACATACTATTGGTCAGGTTATACCTAGTTATATTATGACTAATTTCTGGTTTATCTTGGTCCTGTGAATTACTAAGTAAATAGAATCATATAAGAAGAATCATATAAAGATTTATATGTTTATATGTAGAAGCAATCTTTTGTGGAATTTAGATATTCAAAAGCATTTTATAGTCATTACTTCATTAATACTTTCTCTTGGAGACAAGATATAAAATACATATTTTGTTTTACCATAAGAAAATGTCATTATTTAACTGCTGGAGAAATGCTGGTAAGAAGAAACTAGAAATATTATAAATGAATCCCCTAAAACCTTCAAGTAAGTTTATCCAGTAATGGCAATAATGCAAATAATGTAATAAAAGTAAATATTACTAAATAATGGATTACTAATGTAGTGTTTTACAAGATGGGACAATCACTAATACTTAATAGCATTTCTGATATTCCTAACTCAGCAATGTAGCCTCAAAATAAAATTTAAGAATGTCAGAGTGTGTAGTTCAGTGCAAAGGCCCAAGGTTTAATACTAAATACTACACATGAACAGACAGCAAAAAATAATAAGATATTTTTAAAAAGAACTCATGACGAAGAATATATATAAGGGTATAAAAATAAAAAAATGAATCTAATCATGTTTTATTAATAGGTGTTAAATATAATAGGGGAGATACTAGAGAAATATCTCTAAATAATTTTCAAGGAGATACTGTGAGCTCAAAAGCTGTTCACATATTCACTTATAGTTAGCCTTGAAATACTGTGAACAGCACTAAGTCTGCTTTTGTTTGTTTGTTTTGCTTTGCTTTGTTTTTTGTCTTTTTGAGAACTGGGTCTTGCTATGCAGTTCAGGCTAGCCTTGAGCTCACTTTGTAGCCCATGCTGGTGTCAAATTGACAATGATCTTCCTGCCTCAGCCTCCCAAGTGCTGGGATTACAGGTGTAAACAGCACCACACCTAGCCTAAGTTTGTTATTTTTATTGTGGTGTGCTGACAGATAAAGTGTGCCCAGGGGAGGGCAGATTTTAAATATTTGAGTGGAAGAAAATGTTGCATGCTCTCTCTTTAAGAGACCAGAAAACGTAAGCGTCATTTCCTCTTGCAAGGGAAAGAGCTTCCTGTTTCTGTTACATTAACAACTGGAGCTGCCATTACTTTTATTTTGTTATTCCACCCACTTGAAAGCTTATGGCAATAATTCACTCAATTCTGTGAAAGAGTCACACACTAGTTTTGCTGCTCTTTATATTTTCATGATATTTGGCAAAGTTGTTTTAATTATTAAGCATTTTTCCTGCATTATATGGTATAAAGGTAGTTTCAGTTTTAAATCTTTTGAACTGGGTAAGTCATAAATACATTAAAACTTTTGTTTATGTTCCTTATGGGACTTCTGTAAGGATATTTCCTGATATTCTGTTAAAGTAAGTCTGCTGCAGGTTTCCTATTTTATAATGACAAATTTTGGAAGTAGTCCAACAATAATATTTTATGTCTAATAGCTATAAATCATAATTATGGATATTCCAACTTTTCTATATTTTTAGTTCTGGTTCTTCTACAAAGCCATGTTATGTCATTTAAATCATAAAGATTTATATAACTGACATTACCAATATTCAATGGTTATCCATATACTATATCATTTAATTTAATATTTGCATGCTGGTTGATATGGTCTACAGAACAACCCATCAATCACACATTACTTACCTGGAATAGAATTTGTTTAAGGGTGTCATTTTTTTGGATATCCCTACCATTTAAAAAGTTATAGTTAAATAAATCCATGATAAATTTGAGAATAAATTTTATAAGTTATGTTTTATCCATGTCATATACATGAAGTGAATTTGCGTTAGTACAGTGGAATTGGAACTGGTATTAAAGACTGTGCTTGTGGCTGTATCTCAGAGGACACAGTACACTATCAGCACTGTGGCCAGTGAAACTTCAGAAATACAGGCAGGAGATCCTCAGATGTGTTATTCCATTCTTCTGCTTAATTCTTTTGTCATTTAAAAAAGTGAAGCATTTTTATCTCAGTCTTCCACATTCCAAACCATTGTCTTACTGACAGTATTAGTGGGAGGCATAAGAAGTTTACCAAAATGCCTGAGACAGAGACAGGCTGAGTCTGCATTCCAGTGTTTGCCAAAAACTCCAAATGAACAACTGACTCTCGAAAAAGAACATCTAAAGAATTGTGGTTTCCAGGTCTAATGCATCAGAATTATCTGCAGTACTTATTATACGCTCAAAAAACTATGCCCATCATTCAGATATTTGATTTAGTACAAATGATGTAGGTGTGGATATTTATCTTTCTGTATATAAGGCAATCTATTCTAAAGCATGCTAAAGCTTTGGAAGACTCTAATATATTTTTCTCCATTTTTTTCTGAATTCATTATCATATCAAATACCTAGAAAACAGCATTGGATTTGTCTCCATTTAAATAGAGACCAATAACTTCTTTCATAGTTTATTGGTCTAACATGACCCTGAAGGATAATTTTTGACATTGTAGAAAACAACTGTTCTGGAAATTGTGTGTTGGTGAAAGTCCATCCAAAAACATATGGAAACATTCTTCTGGGTCAGTTAGTAAAACAAAAAGGGTTTCCTTAAACAATGATTCATCACTTTTTTATGTAATAAGAACTGTACAGTATCTTTATCTCTTTTTCCTTTGACTGTACAGTGTTGGTAATCAGCTTCTGAGATGTTTTGCAGAGTTTCCTGCCTCTTCACATTTGTGCTCTTTCTTAACACTACTTTTTTGAGTATGGGCTAAATTTACTGATTTGCCTCTAACTAGAGAAAAAATAAGTAAGGGAATGTCTCTGCTGAGATTAGATTTTGTTGTTGTTCAAAATGTTACAGGTCTCACTGTCACCACTATGATGGGACCATGACCTGTGTCTCAATTTTAGCCACAATGACCAATTTGACATTATTTTTATGCCATTTTAGTTTTAAAATTTATTTTATGAAAAAATGGTAAAAGGAAATTTCATGACAAGATGATAGGAGAATAACAATAGTTATTACATTGAATATTATTATCTTTAAAGTAGTTACTCAGAGCACAATGTATGGGAAAAAAGATTCTCCAGTTGATAGTAGCACAAACCTTCCTTTTCTATGAACCAAGACATTAACAGTATAACTAACATAGTTTTTCTTTCTTTTCCCTTCATTCCTTTCTGCTTTCTCATTCTAGCTCCTCTTTTCTTTCAAATAATTTCTTCCCTTTTTACATATGTAGTATATATTTTGCATCATATTTGATCAAATCAAATCTTTTGATTTCTCACACCAGGAAGATAATACAATGTGTACATGTAAGTCTGATTTATTTCACTTATGAGTATGGTCTCAAGTTGCATTCATTTACCTAGAAATCTCTCGTTTATCCTTTT
This sequence comes from Dinomys branickii, assembly GCA_004027595.1. Taxonomy (NCBI): domain Eukaryota; kingdom Metazoa; phylum Chordata; class Mammalia; order Rodentia; family Dinomyidae; genus Dinomys; species Dinomys branickii. Next base: position 12,032 of record PVLD010033338.1, read on the forward strand.
TATGGCTGAATAATACTCCATTGTATAAAAAAGACCACATTCTTTTTATCCATTCCTAGGTTGATGGGCATATGGGTTATTTCTAGGATTTAGCTCTTACGAACTGTGCTGCTATGAACACAATGTGCGTATGTCGCTGCAGTATCATGGTTTTAATTTTTCTAGCTAGATACTCAGAAGGGAAATATCTGGATTGAATGGGACTTCTAGTTTTTCGAGGAATCACCACACTGATTTCCACAGTGGTTGCACCAGTCGACACTCCCACCAACAGTGAAGAAGTGTACTTTTTTCCCCACAGCCTTGCCAACATTGGTTTATCTCTTTTTTTTTTATTTTATTTTAGAAACATAAAAGTACAAAGACATATTGACAAACAGACACCAATTATCATAAAAAATAGTACAATCACAACTAATCTATAGACAAGGTGATATGGTCTCAACAGGGGTTATTGTTTTATGCATTCATATCTTCGAATTGTAAATGTATGAACCCATATACAGACATGCAAATTTAGTCAGACAGTTAATCCTCTCAACAACAGAAAGAACACAAAAACCAAAATCCAAAGACAAGAAACAAAACAGGCAAACATCAATAACATCAACAACAACAACAAAAAAAACACCGCTTGTTGCTGCTTTACATATTGATATCTTCAAAGTGTGTGTTCAGGATAACACATACAGATATACACGATTAATCTAATATCCTGTCATCGATTATTGCTTAGCATTAAGTGATATAATACAATAGTAGAACCATGTTAGCCCTCCTGCATATATGTGTATTCATATATATTCATATATACATACATACATTTTTGTCTCTTTCTTTTCTCCTTTCCTTCGTCCCATCTGTTCTTTGTTTTTGAACAGATTTCCTTCATCTCTTAGTTTATATTCCCACCCTCAGGTTCTTACACCAGTGATACAATACGTTGCCTGCACATGTATCGCTGACTTATTTCACTTATGAGTATGGACTCCAGTTTGGTCCACTTGCCTACAAAGTTCCCAAAACTGTCTTTCTTTATAGCTGAATAATATTCCATTATATAAAAATGCCACAATTTTTTAATCCAGTCTTCTGTGGATGGACACTTGGGTTGCTTCCACATTTTAGCTATTACAAATTGTGCTGCAATAAACATAGGTGCACACATATCAGAGTGATATGATGTTTTCAGATCTTCTGGGAAAATACCCAGAAGAGGAATAGCTGGTTTGAATGGAACCTCTAGACCTAGTTTGCTGAGAAATCTCCAAACGGCTCTCCACAGTGGTTGCACCAGTCTGCATTCCCACCAGCAGTGTCATAGAGTCCCTCTTTCTCCACAGCCTCGCCAGCATCTGTTATTGGATGACTTTTTCATACTGGCCAGTCTTACTGGGGTGAGATGAAATCTGGATGTTGTTTTTATTTGCATTTCTCGAATGACTAAGGATGTGCAACATTTTCTCATATATTTATTTGCCATTTGTATTTCTTTGTCTGAGAATTGTGTATTCATCTCAGATGTCCATTTCTGGATTGGGTCTTTGAATTTGGACAGGTACATGTTTTTAAATTCTTTGTATGTTCTAGATAGAAGACCTTTGTCTGAGGGACAGCCAGCTAGGATTTTTTCCCAATTTGTGGGTTTTCTTTTTACTTTGCTGGTGATTTCTTTAGATGTACAAAAACTTTTCAGTAGGATGAGGTCCCAATTATTGATTCTT
>PVLD010033339.1:0-13753 GCA_004027595.1 Dinomys branickii
ATTTGTCTCCCCCACCCCCACCCCAAGCAATGTGAGGCTCAGACCTCAAATAGAAAGAGATCACTGGAAGATGGGAAGACACAGGATCTTGGCATTTCAAGGCATGTTTTCACCAGCTTTAATACCTTTCCCTATTACGTACATCACATCTAGTGGGGCTCTTTTTTTACATGATGAAATGCTTCTTATTTTATCAGGCATCTCAATGTGCATAGCACATACATCACATTATGGATTGGCACCTGTATAAAACTACAGACAGATTCTGAAACAGTGGTAAATACACAAACCCCAAATCCCCATCACAGCAACATGAACACATTACAATATATCAAAGGTACAGTCACATCCCTGGATGTATCCTGCACAATTTGGGGAGAAATACACATGTGATGGAATCCTGCTCTTAAAACGTGTTCACCCCTGACAATTTCATTGGAGTCTGAGATGAGATATCTCCTAAAAATTTGATGCATCCAAGTTGAGCATGGTTTGTTTCTACATGAACATTAAACACACCAAATCCACAAATTATCCCTCCCCTCACCATCCCAACAGCATGAAGATCTCTGACCATTGCTGGAGTCTAGGGCATGGTTTAAAAATTAGAAAAACTGTATGACATTGTAATATGGTAAGACTATAAGCAGCAGTTTAAAGTATGTGGTCCTGTCTCAGTGGCTTCTTCCATGTGGCTTCTTATAGGCCTTAGTTAAGAATAGTATTTTAAGTCGATGATTTGCATTCGAACAAAGAGTTTGCAAAAGGAATGTGAAAGACAAAAAGTCCAATCAGATTTTCCAGTCTTCCTGTCTGTAGACTCCCATAAAGTTAATTCGGGAGACAGTTCAGAAACATCCTAGGAGAGTCTTAAAGTCTTGGCGAAACATTCAGAGCATTTCTGGTAGCAAGCTAAGGTCATTTTGTATAAACTCTAAAAAGTCATTCATTAAAACTAAATGTTTGCCATCACCTCGGAACTTTTTTTAAACCTCACCAACCCTGCCTCTTCCATCTTTATTCAACGACAGGGGTTACATTTGTAAAATATATAAAGGAAAATATAAGGTTACTTGGTGACCATATAGTGCACTCGAACAGCTGTCTGCAAATATTTTCACCATGATTACCCTTACTAAAAGTAAATCACGGGGTAAAGATAGCTCAAACGTGACAAGGATCGAATGGGACGCACCAATGCTATCTGCAGTCCTCTTTGGCTACATATGGAAAAGAGCCACTCGGGATGGCAAACTGCACCCATCTGATCCTGGTGCAGATTTTGCCAGGGCTTTACGGGCTTATGAGGTAGATGTTAAATGCGCATGTGCAGGGAATGCACAGGAAAGCAGCATGTTCCTGCAGGTGAACACTGCATCCAGTGTCCTGTACAATTACGTGGACATTTTACCTAAAAACAATAGTTCTAGCCTGAAGCTCCCCGTGCATAGGGAAGCCTGCGTTTTTTTTTTCTTTTTGTTTGTTTCTGCTTTTAAAAAAATACACATTCTAGTCCATGATCAGAACACCATCCTATCACAAATTATATTTCATTACCAGGTTTTTGGGTTGTGATGCAAATATACCATCCTGTCCACTTCCAGCCTCTCAGTGGTTCCTTTCCGTGGGTTTTACAAAACCACTTTGTCTTTTCCCAATGGCTACCCCAACGTGGTCTGTGGCTGATCCAAAAAAGGCAAACAGGAGTTTATAAAGTTGTCTAAGAGTCTCTCCCATCTGGAAGATGGAGGAAGATTGACTATAGCAAAGCTCAAAGGTCAGCCTTGGCAGATCTAAAAACGGACTGGCAGCGAGGACTCGGACAGCGCACTTTCTGTGCAGAGATCGGTAAACTGATACATCCTGTCCTGATTCATAGCGACGAGGCACAAAGGGAGTGGGCCACTGCAGGGTGCTAGTGGAGGCAACGCGGCTTCCAAAGACCCAGGCAGGCCTTTCCAGACAGGGACGCTGGATGCCATCACAATCTGATGTCACCGTTTTTAAAAACACAAAATAGCAGCACACTCGTGACAACTTTTGACAGTGAAATAGATCCAATGGTTAAGAGTTGCTTTTTTGTTCTTTTCTCCTTTTTTCTTTTCAGAAAAATATGAAACACACTCACAGAACCATAAATAATTTGATGGCAATATATACATATTTAAATAATTAATTTAAATAGCTTACACCTACTCTTGCATTAAACTCTCCCTCTGCAGAAAGTGCTCCTCCAGGAGGCTTCTGGAGACCAAGGCGGAGCTCCTCTGGAGGGTCACAGCCTGGGGAGAAAGTGGGTGACCTTCATGGTGGGAGACACTCGGTTCCCCTTCTTGGTCCTCCCGTTCTTACTCAGGGCGATAAACGTGCCAGGGTAGGTGTGGGACTCGTAGGCGTTGTAGTTGTTGGGTAGGAGGATCTCCTTGAACTTGCACTCATCCATGAAGAAAGGCTGGAAGGGAGAGCACAGTGTGAGCCAGGCCAGGGGTCTCGGGGGGCAGCTTTCCCTCACTGGGGAAGCTGGGTGTCAGACCCTCACAGGCTAGGAGAGGCTACGGCCAGGGCTCAACAGCTGGGGCCTGGCCACCTGCCAGGCACCTAGCAGCCAGAGGACCGAGGATGTCACCTCCACTGTTTTCCCGCTAGGACCCACCCTTTGGGTACAGACAAAGCTACTCCTGGCCTCTTGTCAGTGGTCTGGGTGGTGCCAACTGGGGTGGCAGGAACAGGGCAACTCCCATTATCAGGGCTGGACAGGGGGCCTTGGACACTTCAGGGGATTTGAGTGTCTCGGGACCAGCTCTAACCTGGTGACCACACCACTGCCCCCTGGCCTTTGTGTTTGGTAGGAGGGTCAGTCCCTTGTGGACTGGAAGGGTCACAGTCTTCCTGACCCTGCACCTGGTCCCTAAATGGGTGTCAGGCCCAACCCAGAGGCACTCACCGAGCCGTACAGCTTGCCTCTGCTGCTCATGGCCACGAAGAATCGGCTGGCCACTCCAAAGATGCTCACGACCCCGCGCTCCACCGGGGAGAGTTCCAGAAGGCCTGGGGGCGGGGCACAGGTCATTCTGGGGCAGGTGACCCTTGGCCCACAGTACCTCAGCCTGTGTACACCTCTTGGGGACCTCATTTCTGTGGCAGGTGATGAGATAAAGGGCCTCAGGTTCCCAGCGCAGGCCCCCCAAGGGCCTCCGTAGCACCTCTTGGGTCACAGCTGTAGGATCAGCGCCCAGACCCTGAACGCATGAGTGAGGCGGTCCCCAAGACCGGCCCCAGGGTGGGCGCAAGCCCGGGACCCCCAAGAGTGCTGGTCACTGCGCCGCGCGCCCTGTGCCCACGGGCGAAGGCGCTGGAATTCGGCTCCTGGAGCCTGGGCTTCCGAAGGCGGGAGGCGGGGCTCGGCCAGCCGCCGAGTGCGCAAAGCCGAAGCCGGTGCCTGCGGCAGCTGCAGGAACCAAGAGTGTTTGCGTCCTCGAGTCCCGGCGTCATAAGGGTCAGGAACAGGAGCCTGCCTAGTCCCAGAGGGCCGGCGAGCAGGTGCTCGGCCGAGATCTCCAGGAGGGCTGGGGTGAGTTGGAAGGGGGCGCCGCCCCGGCCCAGCCCTTCCCGCCCGCCGCCCACTCACTGTCGCCGGTGTCCGCGTGCACACCGCCGATGCGGCCGTCGGGGAGCACTTGGAGGTGGAAGCCGATGCCCACGTTACAGTACAACCGCCGCAGCCGTTTGATGCCCAACAGGTAGTCGCCGGCGCCGCCCTGGACAGCCGCCTCCTTGGGCTGCGCGGCCACCGGCAAGCGCGCCAGCGAGCGCGCCACCAGGCTCTCCCAGCGGCGCTCCAGTTCGGCCTCCAGAGTGTCGTTGGGTGCGGTGGGCGCGGCTGCGCCCCCTGGACCGGCCCAGGGCCCCAGAAGGGCTAGCAGGAGCGCCGGGAGCAGCGCCGCCGCGACCCTCCCGGGCCCCACCATCCCGGCCCGCGGGCCGTGCGTCCGTCAGGGAGTCCGTGCGCCCAGGGAGCCGGCCGAGGTGCGCTTGTGGCGGGCTGCGGGAGCGCACGGCCTGTGTCGGGGCTGGGAGCGCGCGGCCGAGGCGGGAGCCAAGGTGTATGTGAGCGAGCGGTCCCCGCGGAGCGCTATCCGTTTTGCATGGAGCGGCGAGGGGCGGCAGCTGCGGCCAGGCTGGGACTCTGCGGCCGTGGTGCGCACCTCCCTGCGCGCTGGGCAGGCCGGAGGCGAGCGGCTATATATATAGTCAGGGCCCCCTCCTACTCGCCGGCTCCAGCGGGGGGCCGTGCGCGTTCGCCTGGGCGCACTGGACGCTCGCGGCTCTGTCTCAGGCGCCTGCCAATCAGGGACCAGGGAGGGGAGGAGGCCAGGAACTGGCGCAGCCACTGTCACCTGGAGGGACCCCGGCCCCCACCCTTGGCCCCGCCCAGCCCACGAACCTAGTCGTCCCGCCCCTCGGATCACCTCCACTTCTGCTTTGCAAAGTTTCCCTCAGACGCTTTGTCCTCTCCTGTCTCCCTTTCCCGAGTGGGCTCGGGCCGGTACCCCATCCGGGGCGGCGCCCTTTAGAGACTCCTGGGAACTCCAGTCCTTTTGCTGCGGTGTTCATGACTGGCATGGGGTGAGGGTGTATCAAGGCAGGAGCCCGGCTGTGGCTGGCTGGGCAGGGGGCAGCCTGAGGGTTGAAGGCTGCGAGGAGGAGAGCCTAGGTGGTGGAACCTGGCCCCCGTTTTTTTCTGCCTAGTGGAAGCCGGGCTGAGCAGGGGTGGGTGACATGGGTACTCTTAAGAGAACCCTACGGCAAGGTGGGTGACGCGCCCATGGTGGGCTGCAGCACTGCAGCCCTGCACAGCCTAGCTTGGAACCTATAGGGCCTCAGGGTCACCCACTCCCAGTCCTTCAGTCCCCAGCACGAATGTCAGAACCAGAACCGTAGCCAGGACCCTCACCGTTGAAGTCTCCCCTCCCTGACTGCACCCCCACCCCCTTCCGTACCCATTACTGGCCTGATGGGGGCAGGCTGGCCTCTAGGTGCTGGCTCACCCACGTGTGAAAAACCACTGTTCATTGTGGTGCCTAAGGGACTTTGTGGGCCACTGCCCAGCCACAGCTGCAGGGGCTTGGAGACTACCTTGCCCTTTACTGCCACCAGCACCTGTGACCAGAGACATCCCCAGGCCATTTCAGCCTCTGCCACCTCCTGTCCTTGGGCCTCTCTGAATCCTACTGGGCCTCATTCAAATCACCTGGGAGGCTTCAGGAGTGAGGCCCAGAGAGGGGACCCTCAGTGGTCTTGGCAGGTCCCTCATGAAAGCTTGTGAAGCAGCTCACAGCTGCAAGATGCAACTGGCAGCCTTGGGGTCCCCAGGCTCCAGAAGGGCCCATGAATCTAGTACCCAGAAGACTACCCTGGTTAGGGGATTGTCCCTGCCTCATCCCTTCTTGTCTCTGTTCCCTGAGGCCCCACTATTGAAAAGGCAAGGAAAGTGGGCAGCCCTCCTTCCACCAAGGTCCACCTGGGCATCTCTGGGCAGGTGTGGAGCCCAGGCTTGGAACCCTACCTATGCAGGCTGCCCCTCTGATATTTGCCCAGCTCCTGATGTTTGCCCAGCTTCTGCAGAGGTGAGGCCTTCCCTTCCCAGGGCTCTCACAGCAGGCTTTCCTGCCCCTGGAGTTCAGCAAAGGACCCTGCAGTGGCTGGTTCCCCTGTGTGCTGCTGGCCCACTTCACCCTAGAGGTGCTTTTGGCCTGGTCCCCAGGAGGGGTGCAGAGCTGTGAAATGGAATCAATCAGACTGACCCACGGTGGGACTCCCACCTTGGCACTGTGGTCCCTGAGCCTGCCTGCTGCATGCCTGGCTCCCCTACCTTCCAAGGGGGGCCAGGGGAAGTCCCTGCTCCAGCCACACTGGTCTCTCCCTCTCCCCAGTCTTACCCTCAGAAGACTGTCCCCTGAATCTTCCCCCTAGCCCTTTTCCTTGTAACATCTGCCCTCAGTAGGAGCCTTTCGGGGATGCCTTGTGTGTTCCCCAATCCCTCTGCTCATAGCTTCTTTACAGCCCTCGAACATCTTCTTCAGCTGGGTGCAGTGCTGCACAAGTCTAATCCCAGCTACTTGGGAGCCTGAGGCAGGAGGATTATAAGCTGAAAGCAATTAGGAGAGACCCTGTTTCAAAGCACAAGGAGGGCTGGAGATGTAGCTCAGTGGTGGAATGCATATCTAGTACACACAAGGCCCTGGTCTCTGGCCCTAGTATTATTAAAAAAATAATAAAAATAAAATAAAATAGACTCTTGTTTATTTATCACTTGGAGCAATCACAGACAAGTCTGTGTCATTCCCAGCGGTACCTCCAGTTCTTGGCATGCAGTAGATACTCAGTAAGTGTTTGCAAGTAAAGGCTGCTATGTAAGTGTGCCTTGAACAAGGCGCAGCAAAGCCTCCCTGCCACCCACGCAGGGCAGTGCCAGCCTCCCCCTCCCATGCCTGAGACGAACAGAAGAGGGGTCAGGTGACCTGGAAATGGAACCCATGCCCTGCTGCACTGCACCCAGGAGCCTGACTGCCCAGAACCAGGGCCCATCAAAGGGCTGAATAGGGGATCTGGACCCTACCCACCTGCTTCGGGTCCAAATCCAGGCTCTAGCCTGTTAAGTCATAGGACTTAAGGCAATTTCACTTCTAGTCAGGCTGTTTCTCCATCTGTAAAAAGGGTCCAAGAATCACCATTATCCTTACAAGACAGTGCCCTGCCTGTAGGAAGAGGCTGAGGTGAGTCTGGGGCTGGCTCAGGGAGGGCCTGGCTGACAGCAAGTGCTCATCAGCCTTTGAAATAAACAAAGCCATTGGGCGTGGTAGCACACCACTGTATTCCCAGCACTCTGGAGGCTGAGGCAGGAAGATCACTGTGTGTTCAAGTCCAGCCTGAGCTACACAGTGAGTTCAAGATCAGCCTAAACTACATAGCAAGACCCTGATTGACCACCCATGCCCCCCAACCCTGCAAAAGCAGAAAGAGAACTAAACAAAGCCGTGTTCTAATCTTGTTGGAGGTTTCACCAACAAACCAGCTGCCAGTGAGCTGAAGCCTGCACCCGCGGCCACAGCTCCCAAACCCTCCTGATAGTGACCTTTCAAGACTTAGATCTCAAAAAATCCCAATGTCACAGACTTTCCCGTCACTTTTCCTGCAGAGTGAGGGCGCTTTGGGGTCCAGCCAGCCTGGCTGTTAAGGGCTTAGCTGCCTTCATAGTAATAAGAATAGAAAGGTGTACATGGAAATTAGATCCTGGTTGGGGCTGAAGACCCAGCCCAGCCCCAGGCCAGGGCTGCCTTGAACTTTGTAAATCGCTCTGCTGTTGGCTCAAGTCCTTCCTTTTCTTGGTCTCAGGGAGAACCTCACATCAGTGTCCTTATGCAAAAGGGCAGAAGAAAACCAGGCCAGGGGATAGAATGGCCCACTTGGGCCCCCAGCACCCTAAGAAAAGTGACGATTTTTCCTTAGGACCTCTACAGGAAGGGGAGATTCGGCTATTTACCTTTTGTACAATAATCATAATAAAATATATAAATATAGCATAGACCATTCAGCCTGTTTGGTTTGGTTGGGTTGATTTTTTTGTTTTTGTTTTTGTCTTTTTGAGACAGGGTCTCACTATGCAGTTGAGGCTGGCCTTGAGCTCACTTTGTAGCCCAGGCTGGTCTCGAATGCGCAAGGATCCTCCTGCCCTAGGATTACAGGCATGTGTCACCACTCCCAGCCTTGTTTTGTTTTGCTTTTTAGTGCTGGAATACAACCCAGGGCTTCATAGAGGCTGGCCAAGTGCTCAGCCACTGAGCTACACCCCAACCCCTTAACCTAAATTGAAAAACATTTTCTTATAGCGGTTTTCATTCACAGAAAAAACGAGAAGGCGCAGAAAGTTCCCATTGGCCCCTGCGCTGTGCACGCACAGCCTCCCCCGTGTTAGGTGCACAGGTCCGGGACATCAAACATAGCCACACTGGACAGCTGTGGCCACTGTCCACCTCTAGCACTTCCTCATCGCTCCGCACTGAAGCTCTGTCCCCATTAGACATGGACTCCCCAGCCCTGCCCGCCCCTGGTTCCTGTCCTACTTCTGGTCTCCATGGCTCTGCCAACTCCAGGGACCTCCTAGGAGTGGGAACCTGCAGTGTGTGTCCTTTTGTGCCTGGATGACCTCACACCAAGCACGATGTCCCCAAGGCCTGTCACTGTTACAGCTGGCATCCGGGTTTCCTCCCTTTTTAAGGTGGAGTTGCTTGCACTGCTGCCCCTCTGTCCACCTGTCACTCGACCCGTGGTGGCCTCCCCTTTGGGCTGCTGTGAATGAAGCACACACACGTGTCTGTATCTGTTCCATAGCTTTTTGTTCTTTGGGGGACATGTCCAGAAGCAGAATTGCTGGATTATATGATAATTCTATGTGTCATTATTTTAGCAATTATCAGAACTGTTTTAGACAGTTGGAATTCTTTTCTTGTACTGTAGACTGAACCCAGAGCCTTCACACTGAGCTATTTCCCTTGCCTTATTTTATTTTTTATTTTAAGGCAGGGCCTCACTAAGTTGCTACACTGCCCAGGCTGTACTCAAACTTCAGTTCCTCCTGCTTCAGCCTCCCCGAGTGCTGGGATTACAGGTATTCGCCACTATGCCCATTTTTTTTTTAAGGTCACCTTGATCATGTGACATCTAGAAGCTGGGGCAGCAAGCCATGCTCTGCCTCCGAGAGGTACCTTGGGGGGCCCGCTGCCCTGCTCCCCTGGGGTGGGAGCCAGGTACCCAGTGTCTCCACCTTGTTCTCACCCAATACATGGCCATGGCGGGTTGTCCAGCCTCTTGACATCGAGCACCTAGCTTCTTGTGGAAAGGATTAAGAGAATTAGACATGCGAACTGCTGGGTATCTTATCTGCGGCTAAGAACCATGATGATCTTCAGTGATCTGCAGTCCCTCTCCAGATAAAAGTCAATGCTGACCCGGGCGTGTTGGTGCATCCACCTGTCATCCCAGTACTCTTGGAGGCTGAGGCAGGAGGACTACAAGTTCAAGACCCACCCCTCCCCAAAAGAAAAATAAGAAGGACTGAGATGTAGCTCAATGCAAAGGCCCTGGGTTCAATCCCCAGGGCTAAAAAGAGAAAAAAAAAGTCCCGGGCGGCCTCTGTCACCTTCAGTGGAATGCCTGGGGGCCTGCAGGTGAGGTGCGGGTATGCAAGGCTGCTGCCTTTTCTCCTGGCCCAACCCTCTTAGGTGGGGCTGTTTCTCATCACCGTTTTACAGAAGTATTAACTGAGCTCAAAGCACCTGATGGCTGCAGTGCTCAAGGTCACAGTCATGGAGGAGGCAAAACGTAGAGCAAGACTCAAATTCCAGCTTTGGCCTCCCAAGCCCGTTTTTGGATTATGCATGCTGTCTCTGCTTCAGTTTTCCAGTTACAAAGTGGAGCTGGGAGATATCAGGGGCTTGGACTGTGCAGGTGACAATGTTTCACCAGCCCCAGAGCTGAGATCAGGTTCCCTGCTCTGATTTGACCACCCTGACAGATTCGTTGTGCCAGGAGACCCTAAGAGGTGCAATCCAGCTCCTGCCTCCTCCAGTAGCCCGTGTTTCCAATCAAATCTGTCAGAGCTGGGGGACTGTCAGGGTTGGGAATGTGTCCCTCACGTTTCTCAGGGGCCACAGGAGAGGGCTTCACCTGGGTCACCCAGGGACTGAGCCGTCCGGCTAGGGCTCTGTCCACCCATCCGGGACAAATCTCAGGGAAGCCCCCACCCCACTCCTGGCCACCAGCAGAGACCTAAGGACAAGAAGGAACCCACCATGGGGGGCACAGGGGGGTCAGCAGCTTGAAGCAGTGGGCAGAAGCTGGTGCAGGCGCTGGGTGGGTACAAGATGGGAAAGGTGGGCAGCTGTAGTCAGGAAAGCAGCCATGGCTTCCACGGGACCTGCCAGGGAGGTGTTCTTGGTGCTTTTTTTTTTTTTGTAGTACTGAGAATTGAATCCAGGGCATTTCACTGAGCTACATCCCCAGCCCTTTTTCTTTTTTATTTTTCAGACAGGGTCTCGCTAAGTTACTAAATTGCTCAGGCTGGGCTCAAACTTAAAATCCTCCTACTCCAGCCTCCCACAGAGCTGGGATTATAGGCCTGCAGCCCTATACCAAGTCCCTGGGCCCCTATCCCTGGTCTTCATTCACCCCCCAAGGGATGTGTCCCTCCAGAACCTTATCCTTCTCACAGCTTCCCCCAGCAGGAGAACCCCGTGAGCCCCAGGGCCAGACCAAGGAAGTTGGGGCGGCCTCCTCCTCGCTTCCCTTCTCCTCCCCTCCCTCTGGGTCTCCCTGAAAGTCTGACACTGAGGCCTTGCTCTTTCCTGGCTGCTCGAGGTCTGCTTGTGGCAGGGGACATGGGGTTCAGCCAGTCTTGGTGCAAGCAGATGGGAAGCAGCAGTTGGGGGCAGGGCACCCCACTCTGGCCCTTCACTACCAACCCACGGGGAGCACAGAGGAGTCACGGTACAGCTCGGGTGGACAAGAGGTCACTTTAAAGGCCAGCCTCCCTGTGCCTCTGCCCTGCCCCACCCTGGCTTTCCAAGGGCTCCAGACTCTGCTCAGGAGCAAGTGTCCTCCCTCCCTTCCCCTGTCCTTCTGGGATGGCAAAGCCAGGCTGACTCACCTACCTAGCAGAGGAAGGCTGTGGGGCCCCATCTGGGACTATGATGTCTCACGGTTAGCGGGGAACTTGCTGCAGACAGGCTGGGTCTGGCTCTCAGCATCTACCCCTTTCTTGACTGGCTGTGTGCCTTTGGCAAGTCACTCACCCTCTCTGAACCTCCATTGTGTATTTCTGTAAAATTGGGCCTATTATGTTCCTGCCAGAGCTTTGAGGAGAATCTAATAACATGGGACCCTTATTATGAAATGGGGGCCCCTAAAATGCAGGCAGGGAGAAAGCGCTTCCTTCTCTGACTGGCTCGCTTCCCCAGCTGGACCTGGGTTGAGGTGAAGCAAGGCCTTGCCTTCCTGCACAGTGCTCTTGGCGGTCCCAGAGTCTTGTGCCCTCCTCCACGCCTTGCTCCATGGAGGCTGACTGTGGAGGCCGAGGTGATGCCTGCAGGCCCAGCCCTCGGGGTGGGGGGCGAGGCCGGGGTCCTCAGCCTGGCAGCCTGGCCAGGGTCTTTGGGTGCAGACCGGAGCTTGGGGCTCTGGGGGTGCCCTCCTTTGCTCCCTGGTGTTCTGAACTTGGCCCTGTAATTTATGTAAGTTACATAAATCCAGGTAATCTGAAAGCCAGATAAACTCACAGCCTCATTCAAATTGGATTTACACTCTTTTGGCCTGAGAAATGTATTTTTTTCCCTTGAGTGACACCCACTGGGAGGAGGAACCAGGGTGACTGGCTTCTCTGTCCTGCCCTCAGTCTGGGGGTGCCACTCAGGCGGGTGGGGGCTGGCAGGTGCTGCTGGGTGGAGCCTGAGCTCTGCCCCTCCCAGCCCTATTTCTTTCCTAGGGAACAGGTGTCTGCCAGAGCTGGCTCCTCTTCTGTTCTGACCACCCCCTACTCAGGTGTACGAGTGAATTGGCACCCTGGTTTGGTTGTTGTTATTGTTATGGCTTTTATTTTGTTTTGTTTTTTGTTTTTTTGAGACAAGGTCTCCCTCTGCAGTTCAGGCTGGCCTTGAGTACACTTTGTAGCCCAGGCTGGTCTCAAACTCAAAACAATCCTCCTGCCTCAGCCTCCTAAATGCTGGGATTACAGGCATGAACTACCATGCTCAGGTGTTATGTTTTTTTTGAGACAGAGTTTGTCTCACTGTATAGTTCAGGCTGGCCTTGAACTCACTATGTAGCCCAGGCTGGCCTCGAGCCCATGAATTCATAGTGATTCTCCCACCTCAGCCTCCCAAGTGCTGGGATTATAGTCACGTGCCACCAGCTCCATGGTATGTTTTTAAATTGAAGTCCAAATTATGTTAATAGTTGCAGAAAAAAAGATGTAGCCTATTTTAAATACTGACATTTTAAAATAAAATTCTTTTATTACTCTTTACTCTTTTAAATATGCCTAATGGATTCTAAAACCCATTTGATGTTCAAGACAACATGATGTCTGTCTTTTTGAGGGGTCAGGTGGAGACTGGAGAGTGAACTCAGAATGTTCACACAAATCTACATCCCCAGCCTTTTAAAAAAACATTCCTGGGGCTGGGGATGTAGTTCAGCGGCACAGGTACCTTCCTGACAAGGGCAAGGTCCTGAGTTCAATTCCCAGCACACACACACACACACACACACACACACACACACACACACAATTCTTTTGCCAGAAGTGGCAGCACATGCCTGTGATCCCAGCACTTGGGAGCCTGAGGTAGGATTGCCATAAATTTAAGGCTAGCTGGGAGTACAGGACTATACCACTATGCCCAGCTTGATGCCTACCATTTTTATTTTTAAAAAAACCTTCAGGACTGGAAAGGTAGGTAGACGGTTTGCCTAGCATGTGTGAGGCCCTGAGCTTCATGCTTAGCACTGCAAAAAACAAACAAACAAAGCCACAAAACTTTAAAAATACATGAATAAGTTTCATCCTAACAACCAAAGTTCTCATACCCTCACCTTTTATCTTTGCACTTATATTTTCATTCGAACTGGCCTCTTCAATTTTACCCACAATTTTTGTGTTTTTCACCTTGAGAGTCCATTTTTTAAAATATCTCACTCACTATCATAATTCTCCACAATGAGAGTTCAAAGACTTGAAATACTTTCAAACTCATCTCCTGTGATTATTAGCGTAGCGTGGTTTTGCCCTGGGTTTTGTTTTCATCACAATTGCCATTTGTCTATAGTTCAGGGCCACGGATGCAGCTCAGCAGGGCAGCACCTGCCTGGCAAGCTCTAGGTCCTGAGCTCAATTCCCCATACCAAAAAAAAAAAGTTCATCAAAATGCCATGAATATACTACCAGGTAACAGGTAAGTCACAAACACAAATACAGTTCTGTTGAAAATGAACTTTTGAGTTGGATGGAGGGGAGGTTTTTAAATTTTTGTCCAACTATTTCATATGGTCACTTCCTATTGTTACAATAATGTGGGGTTATTTCAGTTTCATTTCCCTTTTCTTTCTTTCTTCGTCTTTTTTTTTTTTTTTTTTTAGTCTTTTTGAGACAAGATTTCACTAAGCAGTTTGGGCTGGCCTTGAGCTCACTTTGTAGCCCAGGCTGGCCTCAAACTTGCAGCAGTCCTCCTGCCTCAGCCTCCCAAATACTAGGATTATAGGCATGTTCCACCATGCCCAGCCTTATAATTAATTTTTTTGTGGGTAGCAGGAATTGAACTCAGGACCTAGGGCCAGGAATATAGCTCAGCTGCATAAACGCCTGCCTGGCAAGAGCAAGGTCATGAGTTTAATTCTCGGTACCAGAAACAAAACAAAATAAAACAACTCAGGACCTGACCTTGCCAGGCAGGCACAGTGCTGCTGAGCTGAATCTCCAGCCCCTCTTTTGTCTTTTTGAGACAGGGTCTCACTATGCAGTAGATGCTGGCCTTGAGCTCACTTTGTAGCCCAGGCTGGTCCCAAACTCACGAGTCCTCCTGCCTGAGCCTCCTGAGTGCTGGCGTTACAAGCGTGTGCCAGCACATCTGGCTTCTTTTCTTTTCTTTCCTTTTCTTTTCCTCTTCTCTTCTTCCCTCTCCTTCTTTCCCTCCCCCCTCCC
>PVLD010033340.1:0-13752 GCA_004027595.1 Dinomys branickii
GCTTGCCTTTCTTTCTTTCTCTTTCCTTTCTTTCTCCCCCATCTCCTTTCAGGCAGGGTCTTGCTAAGTTGTCCAGGCTAAGTTGTCTCCTGTGTCAGCCTCTTGCATGTTAAGATTACACATATGTACTGGAGCTTCCTTTCTGGTCAAATTCACAATATTTTAAATCATCCTGCTGGGCTTTTTGCTCTTGATTCTCAACATAGATCTGACTAAGAGCCCCCAACAATAGCCATGCCATTTCCCCAACATTCGACTGCCTTGATACTTTCTTTGCCAGATTAATCAGTTTATAACTGCCACCCTTAATCTCAGACTTAGGCAAAGTCTCTGGACATGAGCAAAATGCAGACAAACTTTCTGCCAGGCCATAACATACATCATCTGGAGTCCAACAACCAGTGCAGTCCTTCTCAACAGAAACCTCCTGAACCTGATCTTTACTGGCAGAATTTCTATCAGCCTTTTGGTCTTCTATGCTCCGATCAGAATCTCCCAGACAGAACAGCCAAAGGTGTTCTAGTGCATCTCTTTCAGGCAACATCTCCAAATCTTTCCAAACTCTTTCCACAAGCCTTTCCAGAGGCTCTTGAACCACATGGTCAGGTATAGTAACAGCAATAACCCCACTCCAAATAGGTACCAAATTCTGTCTTGGTTACTTTTCTCTCGTTGCTGAGACAAAATACCCAACACCCAAAATGAAGCAAGGAAAGGTTTATTTAGCTTACAATTTGTGGAGGTTTCAGTCCGTATTTGGCTGGTTCTGAGGCAGAGTGGCACATGGCAGAGGGCAAACATTCACGGCAGCAGAGTATAGCAAAAACAACCAGCAAAAGGGAGGAATAGCTGCAAGCAGCCTCTTTTCTTCCCTTACATTGTAAACAGGCTACCCCCACCCGGGGGGTGTGTAGCTCTCATACAATCTCCATGCCCTCCTCTTCCACAGACTCAGGATGTACAAAGTAAGCACCTTGGCTTCCTGCTGAGTCACTCAGCTAAACCTCTAGATTTCCCAAGGTGACACAATGTATCAACCATAACACTAATGTTCTTTTAAATTATTATTTTCTTATTCTCTTTAATGATTTTATCAATCTTCAATTCTTACATCTGGTAATCCAAGCAACTTCATTGAAGATAACAATATGTAATAGAACAACCACTGTTAATCCCCATCACTTGGTTTGAAATCCTGTATCATTTTTAATATCTTTGCTTTGTGTTGTTTGTATTTTGCTATTGTTCTTTTTTTTGTACTATTTTCTTTAAAAAAAAAACAGAATTTTCATAAACTTGCCAGGTGTCTTGGGTACTTTCCTCTCATTGCTGAGACAAAATACTTGACACCAAAATTAAGGAAGGAAGGGTTTACTTAGCTCACAGTTTGTGGAAGTTTCAGCCCACACTTGGTTGGCTCCAAGGCATAGTGGCACATGGCAGAGGGCAACCGTTCATGGTGGTGGAAAACAGCAAAAGCAGCAAGAGTAAAAGGGGAGGGTTGATGGCAAGCAGCTCTTTCTCTCCCTTACATATGCTAACTATCTGCCCCAAGGCAGGTGTAGCACTCATACCCATGAAGCAATCATAAATTTTAAAAGCCCACCCCATGACTGCATGTGGCTTTGGGAGGACATCCTCAACCAAACCATAACATTCCACCTCTGACCCCCCCAAAGGCTCATGCACATCCCTTCATGTGAAAGACATTTTAGTTCAGCTCTAAGAGTTGCTAAAATCCTAACAGTTTGAGCATTTCTGAAAAGTCCAAATCCCAAGTCTCCTCTGACATGTAAGACAAACTCTTAGCTCTGAGCCCCTATACAAATGAAAAGTTAAACACTTCCAACATTCAATAACACAAAATAAACATTACCATTCCAAAAGGTACAAACAGGGGAATACAGAGCGTTGAGACCAAAGCAAGTCCAAAATCCAGTAGGGCTAACATTATGTCCTACAGTTCCATGTCCAGCATCTGAAGCAATCCGTGGCACACTGTGAGCCCCAAAGGGCTTGCATGACCCCACCCCTATGGCACCTTCAGTGATTATAGCTCCCATGGGTTCTCTCTTGGGCCCACTTTGCTCCCTCCTTGCAGCTTTCCTCAGACAATCCACATTCCTGGCTTTTCCAAACTTCTGAGGTCTCCAGTGCATCTTTCGTTTGACACTCACAACTTCACACACTGCCCTCTCAGGTATCTTAAATCATCCTACTGGGCTCTTTGCTCTTGATTCTCAACATAAATTTGTCTAAAAGCCCCCAACAATGGCCATGCCCCTTCAACATTCAATTGCCTTGAAATTTCTTTTGCCAGATTAATCAGTCTACTACCCTTAATCTCAGTCTTAGGCAAAACCTCTGGACACCAGTAAAATGCAGACAAACTTTTTGCCAAGCCATAACATACACTGTCTGGACTCCAACAACCAATGTAGTCCTTCTTGCCAGGAGAAAGCTCTCACATCTGGTCTTTACCAGCAGGATTTCTATCAGCCTTCTGGTCTTCTGAGCTCTGACCAGACTCTCCCATACAGAACAGCCAAAGGCATTCTAGCACTTCTCTTTCAGATGACATCTCTGAACCTTTTCAAACTCTTCCCACAAGCCGTTTCCAAAGGCTCTTGAACCACATGGCCAAGTATAGTCATGGCAATGATCCCACTTCTCTGGTACCACATTCTGTCTTGTTTACTTTTCTTTCAGTGCTGAGACAAAATACCTGACACCCAGAATTAAGGAAGGAAAGGTTTATTTAGCTCACAGTCTGTGGAGGCTTCAGTCCATACTTGGCTGGCTCCAAGGCAGGGTGGCACATGGTAGAGGGCAACAAACAGTTTCTGGCCATGGAGGAAGACAGCAAAAGCAGCAAGAGCAAAAGGGGAGGAGTGGCAGGAAGCAGCCTCTTTCTCTCCCATACATATGCAAACTATCTGCCCAGGGCAAGTGTAGCACTCACACCCATGAATCAATCATAAACTCTAAACATGTGGCTTTGGGAGGACATCCAGAACCAAACCATAACACCAAGTAATTCTCAGTCTCAGGATAATCTACCTATCCTCCTGCACAGTAATAGTAAATCCTGTTCCATTCTGATTTGTTTATTCTGTACACTTACAGTTGTCTCCCTTTATCCATGGTTTTGCTTTCTTCAGTTTCAGCTGCTCACTGTCAGTCGTGATCCAGAAACCACGATCCAAAATTCAATGGAAAGCTCCAAAAATAAACAATTCACAAGTTTTAAATTGTTGCTGTTCTGAGTAGCATAGTGAGATCTCAGGCTATCCACGTTTTTGTCCCACTCACCATGCGGCTCACTCCTTTGTCCAGCAGGTCTACACTGCAGGCACTACCCACCTGCCAGTCAGTAACTGGCTTGGCAAGCACATACACTATGGAGGCACTGCAATGCTTGTGACGAGGGACCTTCACTTCACTTCATCACGGCCTCCACACACAGGAGTAGTGCTGCTGACAGTGTTATTAGAGGATATTGCTATGCTAATTACTCTTCTTTTTAATGTAGTGTGGGAGATCCAACCCAGTGCCTTGCACATGCGAGGCAAGTGCTGTCCCTCTGAGCTACATCCCCAGTTTCAGTTAAAATTATTGTTTAGTTGTAGTTGTTGTTAATCTTTGCCTAACATAAACTACCACAGTTATGTATACATGTAGGAAAAACATGGTATAGATAGGTTTTGGTAGCATTTGCAGTTTCAGTCATGTACTGTAATGCTTGAAATATATCCCCTCGAGGGGCGGGGAGAGGACTACTGTAACTGCTGTTGACTTCATTCCAATACTGAAGACGATGTCCCTAACCCTACAAGGCAAATACATGTTAGCAACCATGCTAGGAACGAGGAATTATGAGGGACTTACTTCAAAATCTATGCCACTATAGACAGGTAATAAGAATACCTCACAGTGTATAGCAGGGGTTGTGAATCTACGACATGTGTGCTGCTGTGTTTTTCTTTTAAGACAAAGATGTTAATGTATGAGTTGTTGTTTTTCTTAGCTAAAACCTTAGTAATCAGGTTTAACTGCAGTGTTGGCACTTCACAATAAATAAGTTGGTTTTAGGTCAAAGTTTGGGCCCTCAGTCTCTAAAAGGTTTACCATCACGGATATATAGCACTTACTGTAATAGTCAGTGACATCAGTTACTGTTGTGTATTCAAATAACTTTGACATGTCTGTATTAAGAGGACTATTTTCAAGTGAGAAACTTCCCCAAAATAGTGAGGCTGAAACAAGTGAGCATTTCTACTCTTCATTCATCTTTCTGCATAGTTATTTGAGATGATAGTCAAATGAGCCCATTGACTCTCTGGACAGCCTTGTTTTTAATATAATTTATGATTGGCTTTAGAATCATTTACTCGCTAAGCAATTTTTTGGCTCACCTGATATCTCAATTGTCCCTAACTTTACATAGTGTCTTAATTACTTTCTCATCAATGAGACACAAAACCTGATACCCACAACTCTAAGGACTTTGAATTACAGTTTGTGGAGGTTTCAGTTCATAGTCTGGCTCCAAAGCAGGGCTGCATGGCAGAGGAGAAACGCTTCATTGCATGACAGGCAGGAAATAGAGCGGGCCAAGGAGGAGGGAAAGAGGTTTACCCTTCCAGGAAAGAGAAAGCATCCTCTGACCAGGCTTCACCTCCAAAATCACATTTAGCTATAAATTTATCAGTAGACTAATCCACCTCCATGATCAAATCACCTCCCCAAGCCCCACTTATGAGCACATGAGGCTTTGGTGAGGCATCTAGATACTGTATAACCCATAGCTCATATTTTGTGGGCTTTTAAATTATACCTAAATGATATTTCTAAATGTAAAATGTCAATGTCAAATCATTCACTGGTAGGCACTGGTATATTTAGTAGAAAAAGTTCAGGGCTTAGGAGGTAGCTTAGTGGTAGTGCACTGGATGTGCAAAGCCCTGATTTCCATTCCCAGTACAGTGTGTAGGGGAGAGCTCAAATATTAAACAAAGAAATATAACTGATCTTCTCATCTCCAGCTATGGATTTGTTCCCTTGCTGTACTTATACCTACTTCTAAATGTCTAGACTACCTTGTGTGTACTACACAGTACCCTTGAGAGCCTTCCAAATTCTCCTAGATCATAGCATTTGTACAATTTCTACTCCAGAAGACATAATACAATTATCCTACAACTATCACAATTCAAATGATATTCAAAACTGTAAAATAATCAATTAAGAAAAAAATACCTCCCACCCATTTCCACTTCATTCATGTCAATACTCACCTACTTCTACCCTCAAGGTGATCACATTAAAAAAGATGAGGAAGATGATAAAATTTTTGATGCAAGACACTGTTTTCTCTTAAGGAAGCACACAGAGCAGAGTTATTTCTGATTTGCATAGCTGAAATAATAAAGGCAAGAAGAGTAAGGCCCTGGGTTCTGCCCCCAGTATCACACATACCGCAAAAAAAAAAAAAAGAAAGGAAGAAAGGGAAATGAAAAAAATACTGTAGAATATAATCTTTGAGAATGTGAAGAAAATAGGACTTCAGGAGGAAAAAAATAAGTCATCAGGTAGATGAAGGAGAGCCATGGATAATCATGAGTGATGTGAAAGGATATGAGGCTGGAAGGCAGGCGCGGTAAAACTGGTTGGGGGAGTAAATGTGAACAGATTCCAGGACACATGTCCCAGATAATTTCCAAGGCCCCATATGCAGACTACTCATGGGTTCTCTCAAAGTATGAACAGAATATAAGGACACAGACACCATGAGGAGCCTGCTACAGTGGCTTTACCTTGTAGTAACCCATCCTGCATCTTCCAGCATGTACAATTACAGTGAGTGGCACCTGGGTTCATGAATTTAATTCCTTCCATGAGTTTGTTCCAAACCAAACTGGATGAGAATTGAATCAAATTCAATTAGCTTAACACTGACTGTATGGGGAAATTTGATTCAGTTTCTTCCAATTTGGTTTGCAACAGGAATTATGGAAAGAATTAAGCTCATGAATTGAGGTACCACTGTACTTTGGGTACCTTTTAATTTTTCCTATCTTTTGTTTAGCCCAAGTTCACTCTGCAGAGTCAGGTTCTCCCTTAACATCCACCTTCACTTTTTCAAATAAACTTTGATACTATTTTTTTGCTTGCCTTGTTCAGGTCTTTGTTCAAGACAAGAAGCTAAAAACCAAGAGGAGAATACTCCAAAACCCAGTAACACTTATTTGACAAACCATTTCTGGAAGGAGCTATGCAGTAACAGATACATTCAGTAATCCATTTGCACCATAAGAAAAGAGGTGGTGAATCTCTGCAGCAAATATAAAGCCTACTGAACATTCACTGGAAATCCATTGTACACCTCAGGGCTTTATGGAAAAGCACACTAGGCCTTGTTTTCCCAACATAAGTTCTTCTGACAGAATGGATGTAGGATAAAAAATTCTTTAAAAGCTAGTGACCGCCTGTAGCCCCAGCTACTCAGGAGGCTGAGGCAGGAGACCTGCTTGAACACAAAAGTACAAGGCCCGCAAGGACAGTAAGTGAGACTCAGGGAAGCGGACAGAGGGCAAATATAACAAAAACTCTTTGGGGATGCTGAGCTGGGCACATGGACATCCATGAAAAAGGTCCCCTAGGGAAGGGCTCACCTTGCACTGCTCCTGCTCACAGCAACTAATAATCTCGTTGGTGCAGAATGAGAGTTAATGTATTGCTTATGACCAACACTGACTGTTATACTTTGTGCCTGGATGTCCCCCCAAAGCCTCACGCAGTCATGGAGCAGGGTTCTAGAGTTTATGATTCATCCATGGTCCAATGCTGGGATTATGGGTGTGAGTGCTACACCCGCCCTGGGGTGGGTAGCTTGCATACAATATAAGGGAGGGAAACAGGCTGCTCTCTGCTGCTCCTCTCTTTTTGCTTTTGCTGCTTTTCTGTACGCAACCTATTTGAACTGCTGCCCTCAGCCATGTGCCATTCTGCCTTGGAGCCATATGGACTGAAACCTCCACAAACAGTGAGCTAAATAAACCTTTCCTTCCTTAATTTTGGGCACCAAGTATTTTGTCCCAGCAACAAAAGAAAAAAGTAACCAAGACACTGACCGTGCCCATGAGTTTTAGGTATTTTTGGTAGAAATTTTTCTAAGTTAGCCAAGATAGTAAGTCTAAAGAAGATGGACATGTGCTCTAGTTCTCGGATTCAGTTTTACTTGTAAACCTGGTGTGGTGAGCTACTCCAGTAGTCCCAGCGCTCTGGCAGGCTGAGGCAGGAAGATTACAAATCTGAACCCAGCTTGGGCAATTTAATGAGACCCACTGAGAAAGCCCTGGGTTCAATCCTCAGCACTGAAAAAAAGATATTTATAAAATCCTATTTTATTAAGTTTGGTGTAACTTCCAAACCAGCAATCAAACCAATCCTCCCTGAATTTTTTGCCCTTAAACTTCTCTCTCTGCTTCCTATTCTTTGGTGGACATGAACAGGAGTCCTACATGTAGAGAAACAGGCTGCTGACCATATACCCCCTAGGTAGACAGATCAGTGCAAATCTTGCACATGTTGGATGAGAAAGTATCAATGTGATAAGAACATATGGCATCAGCTCTGGGCAGCTATACACGCCCTTCATGGTGACCCTAATTGAGGGACACCAGTCATTTCATTCTTACACTTCCACCAGGAGTGGAGGTTTTTTTTTTTTTTTTTTTTTTTTACCCCTCTTTATCCTCTGCGTTTTTAAGAGATCTTGAAGAAGCATCATGTCCAGGAACTAGCAGCAGTTAGGGAGAACACACTTAAGACTCAAAGCTTGTTAAAACAAAAGAAACTGCTCTAGGAGTCATAATAGAAGGCTGGGTCTTGCAGTGCATTCACACCTGTGATTCCAAGCACTCTAGGAGGCTAAGGAGGACAATCCAAGTTTGAGCCCAGCTTGATCAATCTAAGGACTTAGCAAGATCCTATCTCAATACAAAAGAATTTTAAAAGGGCTGGGAATTAGCATAGTGCAAAGGCCCTACGCTCAGTTTCCAGTATCTTTAAAAAAAATAAAACAAAGAGTATGACAAGACTGTGCAGTCACCAAGTGTCCTGGCACCTTCATGTTTCAACATTTCTAATTTTAAAAATCATTTTAAAAAATCAGTAGAAAGCATCTGCCACTAGAGCAGGAGCCCTAAGAAGATACAAAGAAAGTCAAGCCCTATCTGGACCTGCGGCAAACCAGCGATGAGGTAGGTGACTGCCTCGCTCCTCCAAAGAATCATCAACTCTAGAACTGGATAAAACGCAACAACATCCTGATGTTTTGAAGACGTGTCTTGTCCAAGTGTGTCCACTCCGACGCTCCGTCGGGGCCGGTTGCGCCCCCCACCCCATTCCCGCTCCGGGCCTCACCTCCGCCTAGCGGGCTACGCCCCCTCACTCTGCCCAAGTTCACTCTGCTTTACTCGGTCCTAGCGAACCCCATGAAGGACAAGCGCAGGGCCAGCTGCCCCCTCGCTGCGCCGGGCACCTCGGCGGTACGGCTTATGGAAGTCAGGACCTCCGACCGCCTGGGCGCGGGGCCCCACGACACCCGCCGCGCCCGGCCAGCAGTCCTGTGCTCGCGGCTGCCGGGCGCGGCCCGCCTCCCCCCCTCCCTCTCCCCCCGGGCGCCACGTGCCCCGCTAGGGTCGGGTGCTCGGGGGAGAGAGCGCCGCCCGCGGGAGCCTGCGCAGTGCGTGGCCACCCGTGACCCGCCCGCGCCAGAGGCTTGGGACCGAGGACGCGGAGTCCGCGCAGTGCCGGGCCACACCCGCACCTGCAGCTCGGGCGTTCGTCCGCAGAGCGCGTGGCCACCTGACCCCGCTCCGGGTAGCGGTAGGTGCGGGTCTGTAGGTGCCCTCGGGGCGTCCCAAATGCTAGTGCACAGGCCCTGGGCTTTTCCCTCCGCAGGATGTTTCTTTTGTGCACACCTCACCCCGACCGATGATTTCTAGCCAAGGTCACGCAGAGACTGCAAAATGGTCCGAAGTGCTTTTCTTGAGGGAGACAGTTACTTTCTCCCTCTCACGCCTAACGATTTCTACGTTAGGCTGAATGTTTATTTCTCGGCCCAGCGGAAGCCTCTGTCAAAAAGAAAGTAAGTGAACAAGGATAATTCCATCATAATCTGACCGAATCTTCAATTTTAATTAGGATTTCTGAAAAAATTTGACCCCCCCACTGAGCAATTATCTGGAATTTGATGGAATTATCCTTTTTCACATTTTAGGAGTTTTTTTCACTTTTACGAGTGAAAGGTTTGGTTTTTTTTATTGTTGGTATATGTTTGCAATACATAATAATTCCATTCATAATTATTACATGTAAATTGTTACATACATACGTGGCATCTTGATCAACTTTACTTCCCCTCTTCCCCAGGTCCCTTCCCCATCTTCAGAGTGTACCTGCCTGTTGCGGCTTTTTGTGTTATGACATAAATCACCTACATATTTGTAAGGAGTATCTGAATTTCTCTGGGATAAATAAATAGTACTACTTAAACGTGGTAATTTCTGAAAATGTATTCATTGGTATTAATTTTAAGTCCTCCACGTCCACTTTGTTTGTAGATTTCTGTGCTACCCTCCAAACGATTTTCCCCTTTTGTAGTGCTGGAGACTGAACCCAGGACCTTGACCAACATGGTAGGCAAACAGTGTAGAGCTGAGCCACACCACTGGCCCATTGTGGTACCTTGTAGAACAATAGAAGAAAATAAAGATTTTCAAGACACAGTATGTCTAGAATATAGAAGAAATGTTTATAGGGAGGATTATTTGATATTTGTTTTCATATATGCTCTTATTCCTTTACTTGAATCCTACCCTCATCCCTAATCTTCAATATCCAATTTTAGTTTACAAGTTACTTTTTCCTTCCCTGGACAACTAACTGCTTGATCCTTCCACTAGACTGCTGTTTTTCACTCAGAAGTTAAAGTAATAGCGTCTGGCACATAACAGGCATGAAGTAATGATTGTTGGATGAATATATGCTGGAATTCATTATCAGCTGCTTGGGGTCATCCCTTGAGTATTACAAATTCTTTCTTTCTCTTCCTTCCTTTTCTGTTTTCATTCTTTCATTCTTTTGCTTTCATTCTTTCATTCTGACTAGGTCTTCCTAAACTGCCCACACTAGCTTTGAAGATGTGATCCTCCTGCCTGCCCAAGTAGCTAGGATTTACAGGCATACTTCATACTAAGCTTTGTGCTTTAATAGCATCTAGGAATGGCAAGAGAGGTAACGGTTAATCTTAATGGATCTGTGTAACTAGCCCAGATTTTCCCTAACCACTACGTGACTTCCATTCCTAGTGGGATTAAAAAATGAGGTCACCTCCATCCTCACTGAAACTCCCTTTGTGCCTAGGGCAATATCACAAGGTAAGGCTTACGACAGTGGCTTCCAGCCCTAGCCTTGCGACTTATACAAACAACTTCTTTCTGGATGCATGGAGATCTTTTTTGTCAGCTATACATACATTTTTGTTTAAATGCTCCCTGAATATTTTTGGTATGTGAGTGGGGTTGACACCCACTAGTTTGACCTAGTAACTGTTTCTCTCTCTCTCACTCTCTGCATTAAGGATTTAACCTTGATAATGAGCTACATCCCCAGCCCACTTTTTTATTTTAGGTAAGACAGGGTCTGTCTAAATCACCCAGCCTGGCTTTGAGCTTTCATTCCTCCTATTCTCAGAGTACTGTAATTACAAGCTAGTGCTGTCACACCTGGCTGTGAATTTTTTTCTCTTCATATATTTGAAGATACCTGAAATAAAGCTATTAACTGTGTCAGTTGCTTTAGCCTTGACAATTACCGAAACAAAATCAATAGAAATCTCTCATCTGTTTCTTTACTTTCAGTTCTACCACTCTGATCTAAGTTTTCATTATCTCCCATGAAAAATATATTATCTTCTGTTCTTGCCTCAGCTTTTCACTTTTCTTCAGCCCTATGCATTGCTGACTGATGGGAGTGAAAATATATATAATCTCTCAAAAAAAAAAAAAGAAGAAAAGAAAGCCTATGTTGTTCTGTGACACATCATTTTCACTAGTAGTATTACTTTTGCCGTGCCTTCGTCTGCAATTCCATATCCTCTCCTCTTTGAAGCATCAATCCTGGAAGTCCCAGACCCATTCTTATATCTTTTAAAATGTATTCTTTAAAAAATTTAAAGCTTTATCATGTTCTCCAAAACTTGGGTTTCTCAGATAAAATGGTTAATTTATTGTATTAAATGAATTGGAATTTGTGCTTTGGTCAAAACCTAAGTATGCTGCTTTTTAATTCATTGTGCAATATTAACACAGAGGGTATAATAACATTTTAAATACATCTAAGGTGTCACTGGTTGAGAGAAGAGCCATTATTTTATATTAGAAAGAATTGCTACCATTAAAATTCTGATATGATTGCAAGACTCATCATAATTTTAGAAAAGCTTTACCTGTGAAAGCATAGAAGGATAGCGTTTTTCACCAGTTGGTTGAAAACAGAGCCAGTGCAGTTGCGATGCCTCCCCGTCTATGCACTCCCCCATTCTGAATTCGGTGTTCTTTGACGCTTCTCTACTTTTAATAAATATTTATGTGACCCTGCTTTGTGTAGTTGTGTAGTCATTTTATTTCACCACTCTCCCTTTGTTTAAACTCTCGGATAATGATTTTTGAGGAGGACTCCGGAAGACCTTTAAATCCCTTGTCTTAATGCTTCCTTTGTCTTAACCACTTAACAGCTTACCCTCAGCATCAGCGGGCAGCTCAGAGCCTTATTTACTATCCCCAGCATCACTCAGGCAAGTGTCATTTCAACCAGTTGATTCTTGTATTGAATACATTTGATAAAATTGTCATTTTTGGATTTCCTGTTATACAAGTTAATGAAAAAATATGCAAGTTTTGCTCATCTTGTATTTCACTGGATTAATAAGTGGTTAAGCAAGGGAAATATTTTCAAGTTCCTTATCTACTCATCATTTAATAAGGTAAATGGAGACTCTTGGCTGTGAAATATATCAGCTCAAGTTTCTTCTCCATTCTTTCCTTCTGTTTCCTTTTTATTTTTGCTGCGTGGAGAACTCAACCTCCTCACAGGGCTTCTTCTGCAAACCACTGGCTTCTAAGGAGATTATTACACCTGATGCTGGTAGTGCACTCCTAAGGAAGAACTCACTATACCCGCTGCATGGACTGTTCACCTGTGGGGCTATTAGGACTCCGGGACAGAGGAGCAGAGAATTCTGGTGGAGAAAGTAGTCTAGTTTTCATTTTTTTGAATTAGCTCTCGTGGCCAAGCAAATTGGCTTGCCATCTTTTATGTTATTCTGGTGTTATGCTGAAACTCAGTTGAGAAGAAAAAGGCTCTAATAAACGATTAGCATACCTGTTTTATTAAATCAATGCCTTCCAGGACCTGTTGCTCCACACAAACTGGGTTTCTGGCCGTAGAGAGTCATGTTACAAGAATGTAGAAAAGCATTTGAGTTTGATTTTTAAAGAGTTAGACTGATGCCTGGCCCAACAAGGTTTATTAAACCTTTATACCCAGTCATCACGCATGAGAGTAAGATGGTTTGCCATTTTAGTATTGGTGAGAAGGTCGTGTTGCCAATTCTAGTCCCAGAGAATCATTTTGCGCTTAGTGATCGCAAAAGTGGCAGCAGAAGTAGATAATGTGAGCTTTCAGCGAGAGACGGGAGGTCGCTCCTCTACCTTCTATCACTGAGACCTTTTTGTTAAAAGGGGGAGGGTTATCACCCTTGTTCATCCTTCACATCTTGCTAGCGAGTTTGAGGAAAACCGTGGCACGTATGGACCAAATATGACACATGGCAGGATCAAGTTTATACAAAAAACCATGTAAGCACCTCTTTATACTTTGTCCTGGATTTCTTTACTTCTTTCCAGTTTGTTTACCTCAGTTATTAAGCACAGTCATGTTTTTTAGTTTAAACAGCCTATTCAACAAATTGCAACCTTAACAGTTTAAATATATAAGACAAGAATTGTTACTGTGGTCCTGCAAAGGTCCTGCTTAGTACTTGTCCTAACTGTTGAAAATTCCTTTCTTCTATAAATGCTAGAAGTTACTCTGCAGTCATTCCATAATATAGATTGAGTTGCCCACGATAATAGTGGATTATTTTGTTTCAGTTTTGATAGCTGTCCTCACATGACAGAAGACAGTAAGATTTGATAGAGCGCAAGGACTTAATTTATAGTGTACTATGATAATGGACAGTGAAAAGAATACTAAAGATTCTAACTACCGGGGAAACACATACTAATCATGTTCACCATTTGTAAACGAGTTTACCCAGTGTATTAAGTTCTGTTTAGTTATTTTGTTACTATGATGTAAGAGCCAGTAAAAATGGAAACACTTCACTCCAAAAACTCATTTGAAGCTGTAGGACAAATAGCAAACTATTTCCAAAATTTACTGGGTACATCTTCTCTAGGTGCTGCTTTGCTTTGTGATGCACTAACTCCCCTGTTCCTGTGTGGCACCAGCTCCTGCTCCAGGATCAAGCAGCTGGAACCCCAAGCATGCGGTGTCTTATCTGCTGTGTGCCTACCCAGCCCTGACTCAGGCTCCTGGCTTTGGCTGGAGCTAGGTCTTTCTGTTGTTGTTAGTACACATCTGCTGCACACAAAGTTCACATTCATCTTAGGGAGTGGGCTC
>PVLD010033341.1:0-13751 GCA_004027595.1 Dinomys branickii
CTTCTCTCCTTCCTCACTTTTTCCTTCCTTCCCTCTTCCTCAGTGGCTCCTCTCTTTACTTATCCGAGAAATTATTTCTGATTTGATTTTTCCCAGAGTCTCATTCACGTTTTGCTACTTCCACTGCGACCATTTCAGAAAGTTTAGGTGAGTGGTTCTGACATCATCCACCTCACTGAACCTTGCCCTGGGTAAGCTGGATGTCTGGGGTTGAGTCTTGTTTCTGCGTCCTCTCATTTTCTATTTTTTTAAATTAGTTTTCTTCCTTGGTGTTTGTAAATTGCTTACGGAAGTTAGCATTATTACTAGTATTGAGACCTTCTTAGGAAATGACTAGTTTTCAGAGGTGTCTTTGAGATGAACCAGGATGTTGGCTTTTGCTCCTGTCCCAAGATCCTATCTCCTCAATTTATTAGGGAGAAAAGTTGTTGCCTATTTTGTCTAGCACCCAGTTTTTTGGTGCTGGACTATGGCATTGTTTATTATCCTAGAATGTCTCCCTATTGGCATTCAAGGAAGAACAACAGATCACAACAACTAGGACACTTGGCTAAAGTATGACAATCATAATAACAATGGCATGTCCACATCCTAGAAACAGACAGTCCGTGGTAGCTATTAACTTGCCAACTTTAACCACTGGAACAAGATTTATACTTATATAATGAAGTCTAAAACAACCAGGAAATTGTATACAGTGAATCTTTCCTCAGTAGAGTGATTTTTCCCTCTGGAGAGGAAATTTTAAAAAGATAAGGGGGGAAAATGGAGAAATATATGAGGAGAAAAAGATTAGAAGCAAGGCTCAAGGACAAATGAAAACTACCCAAGCTCCAGAAAACTTGTGAAGAAGACAGGAGAGAAAGAAAAAAGGAAGAAACAAAACCAGGAACTAAACAAAACCAAAGAAACCCTAAAACAATGTTAACACTCATGAAAACTTAAAACAGACAGCTGAGAAAAGAAAAAGAACAAATGAACAAACAAAACAAAAAAACAACAAAAATACTGCTCCCCTGCAAAACCCAAAGGAAAGAAACAAACAAAAAAAAAAAAAAAAAGAAAGAAAGAAATTTCTCTGTGACTTCAAGCTTGTGGCTCTCTTCTAATGTCTACAGTTTTGTGGCAGTGTACAAGTGAGAGCCCATCTGCTCTGGGCAACCCCAGTAAATGCGCAGTAGGATTAGGGTGGGTGCTGGGTAAACTCAGCAAGCCTGCAGTAGGGTGGGAGCAGGCCACTAAGTCTGTGCTTTCAACTCCAGAGAAGTCTGGCTGATCCTGGCCTCCATCTGTCAGAGCTAGAGACCCCAGTCATTTAGCTAGCAACCCACTGGATGTCCTTCAGCAGTCTCCCCACATCTCTCCACCCTGGACATCTCTGTGACTGTTGCTCACCCTGTTGCTGTGGGATTTCAACTATGGGAGCCCTGAAGAAGAGACAACCCACAGATGCTCAGAGTCCTGGGTTCAGGTGGCCCCTCCCTACCAAAAGGCTTCCAATCAAGTGCTCTATCCAGGGAGCACTACTGTCCCTGAACCATCACTCACCACCAGCGGGCAGCCTCCTCTGTTTCCCTCCACTGGCGTGTCCTCCTCCTCTCTCCTGCCACCAGCTGTTTGCTTCCTCCCCCTGTGCTGAGGTCCCTCTCCTCAATCTCACTTCCATCTTCTCCTGGCTTTCTCTGCAGGCTCTGATCTTTCCTTCAGGTGCTTACTGGGTCCCGAGGACCCCCCCCCCCTCTTCTCTTCTGTAAGTTGTTATTCTCTAGCACCTGTGCTGTGAATATTGGAGAGGTTGGCCTATTCCTGCTTATCACTTCACCATTTCCTGGAAAGGATCTAATAGCTTTTAACAGCCACGCATGTACCATCTGATTCAAGCTGGTGCCAACAGGTTAAATGGCCGGTGCTTGAGCTTTCCTGCTTCAAAAACCTGTGTGTTTTTCAAACACAACTTTTGAAGATTTGTCCTCCAGTAGCAACTCACAAGAAGTTAATTACAACTAATTACCCTGAACCAGTAACACAACTGGTTACCAAGTACAAGTTACCCAAAAATACTTAACAACTAGTTACACATCACCAGATACCCACAAGTATTTATCAGCTGCTAGTTAGAACTAGTTAACCAACATTAGTTTTCCACAAATTGTTGCCCATTAGTAGTTACCCATTAATAGTTATCAATTACTACTTACCCACAACTAACTAAGCATAACTAGTTAATAAATACTAGTTGCACTAGTTGTAAGCTATTGCTAGTTATTATCAGCTAATAACCAGAATTAGCTAATCATTACTAATTGCCAGTTACCTAGAACTAGTTAACCATGGATCTTTACCAGTTACTAGTTACCCACAATTATTTATCTACAACTAGCTGCCCACAGCAAGTGACTCATCACTAGTTACCTGCTACTAGCTACCAAGAATTAGCTATCAATGCCTGTTACTCTTAACGAGTAACTAGTTGCCCACAATCAGTTACCCAGAATTAGATAATCATAACTATTTACCAATATCTAGCTATCCACCACTAGTTACTGGTAACTATTTACAACCAGTCTCTAGGGACTAATTATTCACAACTAGTTAAGCATAGCTATTTATCAATAACTAGTTACCCAGAACTAGTTACCCACCACTAATTTCCTACAGGTTATCCCTTGCTGGTGAGCTATAGCTAGTTATTAAATACCATTTACCCATAACTAGTTAAGCATAGCTAGTCACCCACAGCTAGCTATCCCTTGCCGTTACCCAGAGTTACTGAGTGGTATGGAGCTCTCTAACTGGTGCATGCTTCCCGGTGATGTGGTGCTCACTGTATGTTTCGGTGTTTATACACATCCCAGCCTTCAGCACAATTGCGCCAGACCTGGGCCCTTGATGCAAGGTGAGAGCAACTAACATTTAAGTCAGCACCTGAAGAATCAACCATATATTAAGCATTACACTTAAACTTGCTTTAATAATTTCACCTTTTAAAATTAGGGTTAGAGTGAGGGTGAGGGACAGGGTTAGGGTTAGGGTTAGGGATACAGTACATCAGGCAGATTGGGGTGTAGGGGATAAGAGAAGCAAAAAGATACAAGAAAAGGGAAGGAATATGTCAAAAGAAAAATAGAGACAATGGAATAGCAACAAATGAAAGAAACAGACCAAACTTTGTGGGTATTTTCATTCGGACAGAGGTGAGCTTGTGAAGAGGAGGCATGAGGGAACACTTGTGGGAGTGGGGAAAGGGATACAGAAAGGGGGAAGCACAGTGCATATCAAGGGAACCTTAATAGCCAGCCGTGGTGGCGCATGCCTGTAATCACAGCACTCAGGAAGCTGAGGCAGGAGGATTGTTGTGAGTTCGAGGCCAGCCTGGGCTACAAAGTGAGCTCAAGGCCAGCCTGAACTGCATAACAAGACCCTGTCTCAAAAAAAAAAAAAAAAAAAAGGAAACCGTGAGAGTTAGGAATATGCTGATAGTAATCATATGACCAAATCCTTCACACATGATTTCAGCGAGGGTTGCCCTAAATTGCCCGTGGAAGACACTGTTAGAGTAAACCTCTGGTTGACTCTTATTCTGCTTTTCCCTTGTACAGATGCTGTAATGGTTTGTGTCTAGATGCCCCCTGAAAGCCTCAGGCACTCATAGGTGAGGCTTTGGGGCAGTGCCTGTCAAGGGTGTGTGATATTGGATTAAGGGGGTGATAAACGAATTAGCCCACTGCTCAGATCAGCACAGTCCTAGATTTGGCTGCATGGATTTACTGAAGACCAAACACCGCCCTGCGTGTGAGTGGCAGCAACAAATAGTCTTGTAGCCTGAATGGAACAAAAAGGAAAGGTAAGTGGCTGGGGTTGTTCCCTGCCTTGCCATGGACGTTTCTCCTCTGCCATGTCTCCCTGCGCCTTGCAGACAGCTGACTATGGGCTGAAACCTCTACAAACCATGAGCTGAAACAGACTTTTCCTTCTTAACCTTGTGAGTGTCGGGTGTTTTGTCCCAACAACAAGGAAGTAACTGAGGCAGCCAATAACCTAATCTTGCTGTGTGTCAGTTTCTCACAACTGTAAAGTAGGGAGCAGATCATCTGCTGTGCTATGGGGAGAATAAAGGAATGAGTATATCAGGAACTGAGAAAAGGACTCGAATACAACAGGCATAAAGTAAGTATAAGTAATACTTGATCTTACTGTTGCTTTTATCTACACGTCCCCTCAGAACCTCATGTGGTCAGAGGTGGGGCTTTTCAGAAGTGGCCGGATCTAGGGTGTGTGATATTGGGACTAAGGGTACGTGTTCGGATTAAGGGTGCCTTGCCCTGGGTGTGAGTGACACCCGCCCTAAAGTTGGGTAACCTGAATGGAGTATAAGGGAGAGGAAGAAGGTTTGTGGTTGCTGTTGCTTCCTGCTGGCTGCCATCTGCTTGCTCTGCTTTGCCATGGGCTGTGTCTCCTCTGTGGCGCCCCTCTGCCACGCCACCCTGCCTTGGAGTCAGCTGACTATGGGCTGAAACCTCTACAGACTGTGACCCAAAATAAGCGTTTCCTCCTTTAACTTCGGCTGTCAGGTGTTTTGTATCAGCAACAAGAGAAAAGTAACTAAGGCAGACTCTATTCTCAATCAACAGAAGTCACCACAAGCAAGGCCATCAGGGGTGATGATCTCAGAGATAACTGGGGCACTGCTAGTCATATCCACTGTAGGTTAAAGCAGCATGGCAACGTAGGCTTATTCTACAAGATACTGCTTTTGTTAAATTCATCTCACAGCTTGGCCATGGCATGAGTGCACCAGTCCTTTCTGTTACAAATGCCGAACTTTTTCTCTGCCTTACTACAAGTTAGTGGAAGGTGAGGCCGCAGCAAGGCTTCATCAGAAATGCAGATCACTCTCCCTCACCTCTTCTGGTGTCAGTGCCCGGTTCCTGTTCCCCTCCCTGAGTCAGTAGCTTCAGAGAGTTAAGGACAGAGGAAGGGACACAAAAGCGCTTCTGTCTAGCACTGAGAGAGCTGTTTATCTTGGCGCACAATTTCAGGCCTGGTGGCTGGCCCCAAGGCATGGTGGAGGAAAAGGTTCTCAAGCCATGGTAGCTAGGAAGCCAAGAGAGATGGAGAAAAGGGAGGGAAACATAGCCTTCCATGCCATGCTCCTGCTGACCTACCTCAAGTCAACCCCATCTCCTAAAGGCACATTCCGCTCTTAAACTCTTCCATGGATGAATCTACTGAGGACCATGTCATCATCCAATGATCCAGTGACCTTCCCAACACGTGAGGCTTCTGAGGGACCATTGAGATCTAATCTGTGGCACCTGGCACCAGATCTGCTGCACAGACAGAAGTCAGAAATCTCCTCAGTGACTTGTTACATTTACCAAACCCAGCACACACAGGCACCTACAAATAACACCAGCTTATGTGCCAGAAAAGCAGGGCAAGCAGAATTTGTAACTATGTGCCTGAGTGATACGCCTCCCCACATCTCCCTGTATAAACCTTGTGCCTTGTTAGGTCTTTTTTGCGGGGGACGGGCAGAGGAAGCCTCCATCTTCAGTGATTTGCTAGAGGTCCCGATCACTCTTCCCTGCCCTAACATCTTGTCTCATATTCTTTGCTGATTTTGAGTGGCAAGAAGTAAACTTAGGTCTACTGCTAGGCATGGAGACAGGCTCCCTCAGTTTGAATCTAAACTTCATCACTTGGCAGCTGTGGGACTAAGGACGGGTAACCTAACCTTGCTGTGCTTCTGTTTCTTAGAACTTTAAACTGCACAGCGAATCTCCCATCCTGCGGGAAGCATGAGCAGAGGCACGTGTCAGCTCTCTGTGCTGGGACACAAACCCTGATGCCTGTGGCTCAGATAGGGCAGTTGTGGCTTACCGTTTCAGAGGTTTCAGCCCATGACTGTCTGGCTTGAAAGCAGAACCATGGCAGAGGGACAGGGTGGAGGAAAGCCGCCCAACTCACAGCATCTGCTGGGGCTGACCAAGGAGGAAGGGCTAGCACCCCGAAGGCCATGCCTGGCTGCCCCTTCCTCCAGCTCAGCCCCACTCTCCAGTGCCACTCGACTGTGTCATCACCCGTGCATCGGCCACTGATGAGATGAGCGTCCTCAAAGGGTGATCACCTGCCCTGGACTCTGGTTCAGTCAGGTTGATAAGCACGGTTCACTGGCACAGCACAGAAAGCAGTTTTTGAAAGTACTGTAGCTGACTATTGCTAGTATTAAATCAATATGAGCAGTGAAGACTCAACTGCAGCTGGAGAGAGCAGAAGTCACCCTAAATGAACTCTCTGGCACACCAACGCAGCAAAGCCTGAAGTCAGAGAAGACTGTTGGTCCAGGAATATAGCAGAGAGACACAGCACCTTCCTGGAAAGTGCAAAGTCCTGAGTTCGATTGCCAGTATCAAAACAAAAGAAAACAAAGAAGACTGTGTTTCTGGGAAGGCTGCTGCTATCCTTCCTCCAACACAGGTGGAGGAGACATAACGAAGTGACTCTTTTAAAGTTATCAGTTTTGTTAAAAGAATCTCTCAGGCCGGCCATGACATGAGTGGACCAGTTCTTTCTGCTATGTGCTCCAGACTTCCCATACCTGCCAGAAATTTCACAATGAATCAGCGCAGCCAGAGTGCGTCAGAGCTCCACTGTGCCCCGCTAATCTCTTCCGATGCCTGTGCACACTTCCTTGTTTCTCTTTCTGGGGAAGAGCGAGTGCGTGAATAACAGGATGTGAGATACAAAAGCTGTGGTTCACGGCAGTTCTGGACAGTGAGGGACAGCAGTGAACATGAAATACTCCCGGGGACAGAGGACACGACAGCTAGGTGAGGCTGGGCTGGGGCCCTCGGAACTCAGGAAGGGAGAGAGAGAGAGAGAGAGAGAGAGAGAGAGAGAGAGAGAGAGAGAGAGAGAGAGAGAGAGAGAGAGAGGGGGCACGTTTGTGTGTTTGCATGTGTGTGTGTGTGTGTCTGTGTGTGTGTGTGCGTGTGTGTGTGTGTGTGTGTGTAGAGGGCACAGCTTGGGCCTCAGGCTGCCTAGGGCTGATGCTGTGCCCATTCAGAGGAGGAGCTGATTACCAGGGACACAAAATATTACATTTAAGGGTCTGAATTCCAACCAGCTTCTGAATTCAATAGTTTTGATGGTAGAACAGGGTTAGGGGATGAGGTTGACTGCAAAGCTCCACCCAGACATTTGGCCCCAGGTAGATG
This sequence comes from Dinomys branickii, assembly GCA_004027595.1. Classification (NCBI taxonomy): domain Eukaryota; kingdom Metazoa; phylum Chordata; class Mammalia; order Rodentia; family Dinomyidae; genus Dinomys; species Dinomys branickii. The sequence goes on from PVLD010033341.1 coordinate 7,221, forward strand.
GAGATTGGGACTCTAGGACTCCAAGGTCATAGAGAGATAGAGGTTGGAACTGGGAATCTTTGGGTCCTTGTGAAATGATTAGACTCTGACTTCTGTATCATGGAGCATATAGTTTTGGACATGGACGCTAAGACCTGGATTCCTGGGTAATGAGAAGGTGGATGCTGAGACCTGGAATCTGATGCCCTAGGGAGGAGGAAACTGATGTCCACATTGTCGCTAGGTCAGACTGAAGCAAGCACACTGGTGTACTGGAAACCCCACCCTTCTCTTGCACTGGACGCATGGGCCATGGTCTCATGATGCTTCACCTCCTCTCCCTCACCTTGCTGGCTGTGGTCCTGGTGGTTGCTGTAATCCAAGGTCGGGACAAACCTGAGGGTTGGGACCCCTCCAACTAGGTCTGGGAGGGAGGTTGTGCTGAAGTTTTAGTTGGATCCTTCAGCAGCTTCTAAGGGTTTTTAGTGTCTTTCCTGCCTCTAGGGTAGCAGAGTTCAGGGAGAAAAAACAAGGACTCTAGCAGTCTTTGATGTTCAGTTTTCTCTGTGGGTCAGATTATCTTCTCTTTAAATGGGATTAAACAAGGTATTGATGATCAGATATGATGGTCCCAGAGTCCCTGTGCGGGCCAAGCAAATGGTAGATTCTTCATAATTGCAGTGTCTTTTATTCCTAAAAAGGCTCTAAGAACCCCAGGTCCCACAAAGAGAGAATCTACCAGGAACTGAACCAGCTGAAGGCTGGAATTGGTGAGTGACTACAAATAGCTTCTCCCAGAACCTGAGAGCATCTCTGTGTTGTCACTTTGCTTAGGTGGTCAACCCTCTCTGAGCAGGGCAGCAGGTACTTAGTGAAGCTCATCTCCTGGTCGCTATGCTAGACTACAGAAGCCCTACTTCTCCCAGGCTGGAGGAGAGGGGGCAGCAAGTTCTAGGATCTGATGTGGTGGGAAAATGACTCAGGATGTGTAGAGGAAATTGCTCACCCAGCCTGCAGAGTTGGGGGAGGGTTGGGTGGGGACCTGACTCCCTGGAAAGACATGGAAACATGGCCATCTAAACATGAATCTGGCCTGTCTTCACCAACAGGCCGCCTGTGCCGCCGCTGCCCCTGGGACTGGAAATTCTTTGAAAGAAACTGTTACTTCTTCTCCAAATTCCAGAAGAACTGGACTGACTCTGTGACTGCCTGTGAAGAGGTGGAGGCTCAACTTGTCATCATTGAAAGTGATGAGGAGCAGGTACACGTGAGTGTGGTCCGGCCCTGGTCTGAGGCTCATGCCTGACCACTGGCCAGGTGTGCAAGTGATGGGTGCATGAAGTTGCTAGAGGAGGAGCTGCTTCCTTTACTTGGAAAGAAAGATGTGCCACAGAAAAAGATACACACAAATTCCTAAAAAAGGGAGTGCTTTGAGACACAGTAAAAATGTAAATTAATCTTATTATGCCTTCTGATTGGACCAAGACCCACACACAACCAGACTGGACCTTCTGACATGACAGGAGTCTTTATTGGGCAGGGGACTGGCACAGTGGGATGCCCAGAAGACCAGGACAGCCCTGATCTGAGCAAAGCATGGGATTTTTAACCTCTTTTCTGGGGAGGGTGTCCACAGGCCAGAACAACCTGAGTTTGGTGGGTTGCTCATCAGAGTTGAACATCTGGTCCTGCCAAGGGGGATGTGGGTTGGCTTTTGTGGCTGAGGGGAACTGAAGTGGAACAGGTAAGGAGGAAGAAATATTGAGAGTTAAGTTCCCCAGTGGTGGGGGGCTGGCTGCCTTATGACTTATCACCTCCTAGTTTTTAAGTAGCTCTCTTGGGAGAGGGGGCGTTCTGATATATACATTTTGTCAGTATCCCTGGTGTAAATGTTGCCACCATGGTTGATTTCAAGCTACGATTGAGATGTCCCTTGATGTAGAGCTGAAAAGAGATGAGGTGCATGATCATCAAATGCAACTGCCAGTCATAAAATGGAAACGCCTGGCTCTAGCACATTAAATTCAGTCTTGAGTAAATTCATGTCAACCTGCTCAGAACTCATATGACTGACAAACATGCAGTATGATCAAGTGTGCATGAGGAGAGTCCAGCTGTACATATTGTGTGTGGGAGTCAGAGCACATCTGTCCATATCATACAGATTTGAGAGGGACTTGGGCCTGCTGAGCATACATTTGGGCACATGGCTTGTTTTGTTAGAAGGCTGAAGGTAAGACTGTAAGCAAAATTTCATGCTATGAGAACAGGAAGACAAAAGCTGCAAAATGTGGAGGGCACAATTTTGTCCCCAATACTCCTCTCTTCCTCCAGAGCTTCCTGCAGGAGACTTCCAAGAAGAAGGGCTTCACCTGGATAGGACTCTCCGACCAGAAGGAGGAAAGCACATGGCTCTGGGTGGATGATTCTCCTCTGTCGGACAAGTAGGTTCAGAGGGAAGAGAACACCCTGCCTCTTGCTGTGGGAATCTGAATCTCTACTTCACCTACACTTGGGGTTTCTCTCCTTCTCTCTGGAGCCCTAGGCCTAAGAGTTGATTATATTTACTAATTGAGGAAGGTTGTCATCATAGCCGCATGTAGGTAGGATGACAGTTGTGTAACATTCCACCATCAGAGCTACAGGGGAACTGGAAGTCTTGGTGAGTTAACTAAAATATAGAGAATGATGATGAGAAAATATGAGCAATCACAAGGCCAACAGTTCAGGAAAATATCACTACTGATAAGACAGTTTGTTATACTCACAAATATATGCAGTACTCCTCACACCACAGGAGTCCTCATGGGGCAGACAGGGCAGGTGAGAATGTGGAGAGATGAGGAGCTCCAAGCAAGAGCCTTTCTCATTTCTTTCAGAAGTCATCTGCAGGCTGGGTAAGCAGCCTTGAAACTGGTAGTTTGAATCACTTTGGTGTGTTATGGTGTAAGTGCTGTCCCTGGTGTTCTGGTGTACAGTGGCCCACAGTGCCAGGGCCCAAAGAGAGAGGAAGTTGGGGTTTGCAGCATCTATGTATTGGTTTACATGTGAGATCACATCCTGAGAAGGTTACTCACTCCAAGCATGGCCAATACCAAGGATCAGGGGCTAAGTCCAAGTGACCGAGTCATGTCACTAGATGTCCAGTACAAGCTATATCTGCCCTATGCTCTCGTTTTATGACTGGAAGGTTCCATTTTATGACTGGCAGTTGCATTTGATGATCACGCACCTCATCTCTTTTCAGCTCTACACCAAGTGACATCTCAATGATAGCTTGAAATGCATGCAGTGTGAAAATAAAAGCCTTAAGTTTCTGGGAGCTTGAAACACAGATCATATGGGGACTGAGAACAGGGAGGAGGATCACATTAGCATGGATTTTGCAGGTTCAAAACGTACTGGATGCCAGGGGAACCCAACAATGCTGATGAGGAAGACTGTGCAGAATTTAGAAATGAAGGCTGGAATGATGTTCCATGTAAACTTGATAAATTCTGGATCTGCAAGAAGCCTGCAGCGTCCTGCCCCTATGAGTGAACTTCTGCCTTAGTCCACAATCCCTGCAGCCTGGATGTACCTACCAGGTGACAGAACTTGACTCACATTGATGTGCGTCTCTTTTATTAAGGTCTTAGCAGCATCTCTGTTACTCTTCTTGGTCACATTTCTCATCCTCTGTGGGAAGAGACCACTGGAGTACTTCCTTCTTGGCTCAGAGAATGACTGTGATTCTGATCTTGTTTTGCAGCTCCTCTTTTGTTTGAGACAGGGTCTCACTATATAGTTCAGGCTGAACTTGAATTCGCTTATGTAGCCCAGGTTGGCCTCAAACACATGCTGACACTCTTGCCTCAGGCACCCGAATGCTGGGATTATAGGTATGTACCACCACACTTGATTTGTGCTTCTTATAGTGACCAGGGATCTTGGTGTGTCACATTAATCTGACCCACCTTTGTTGTAGTTGATTCACTGTGTCAATCTGAGAAGTTTAGAAGCTTAACCAAGTAACTTGGCACCTTTGAATACAGAGAACATGCCGTAGGGCAGCTATTTACCACTGTAGGATGTTGTAATGGTTAATTCATTGTGTGGACTTGAGAAGTTTACAAGTTAAACTAAGTGACTCTGCAAGGAGCCAGGGTTCTCACGTTATAAGTATCCTGAGCCTGTTCAAGAGGAGAGCACGCAGATGGTGTGAATGCTACACCCACCCTAGGGCAGATAGCCTGCATACAGTATAAGGGAAGAAAAGAGGCTTGCTTTCCCCGCTTTTTCTCTTGTTGCTTTTGCTGTCTTCTGCTGCCTTAAAGTATTGTCCCTCTCCGTGCCACCCTAACGTGGGGCCAGCTGGTTACAGACTGAAACCACCAAAAACTGTGAGCTAAATAAACCTTTCCTTATTTAACTTTGGGCATTGGGTATGTTGTCCCAGCAATGACAGAAAAGTAAATAAGACATCCTTCCTTGGTGAGATCAGAGGGTTTGCATTGGCATGTGTGGCAGCTCCCGTGCTCCATGGGGCTTTCTCCACCCCTGCATAATTTTCTTCCACATACCCAATTTCCATGCACCTTCCCCCATTTTTCTGGTTGGCATAGCTCATCCCACATGCTGGAAGCACCAGGGAATTAATGCCCCCTTTAATGAAATACCCCAGCTCTCTCCTCTTTTGTTGACACCCTGATGAACCCTGAAGCAGGTCCCTCACATCATTCTTCAAAAATGGCACATTGTTCTACCTGCTGCGACTTTTGTTGAAGGCAATTGTCACCTCTCAGTCCCTTCCTTCCTACACTTCTACACAGATGTTTTACAAAAGAAAAGGGGAGCAAGAAATTGAGGGAGTGCACAGAGAGGAAGCGGAAGGGGATGAAAAAAGAATTGAGATGTGTTACATCCATGTTTGAGCTCCACATGAGGAATGTAATAATGAATTACTGCAAACATGTGCTAATAAAAAATAAAAACAGAACAAAATAAAAAATTGAATTTATTATGGATTTATTCAAATAAGTGCAGTAAGGCCAAGGATATAACTGAGCGGCACAGTGCCTGCCTGGCAAGTGTAAGGTCCTGAGTTTGATTCCTGGTACCAAATATATATATATATATATATATATATATATATATATATATAATAAGAAGAGTAAAGACAAGGGAAAAATCTTTCTATCTGGCCATGATTCATTCATGTATTTTCCATTTTCAAGAGAAAGCATCCTTACATACTCTCCTCATCAATCCCCACTGAAGCCATCCAGGTAACCCCCAGTGCAGTTTCTTATCAGATTGTTTCACCCTGTGCTGAAAATGCATATAACAGAGATCATATTGTACACATTCTTTATGTCTGGAATTTTTTTCTCTTTTGGAGATTTGTGCATTTTGTTGAATGCATCATTAGGTTGCATTTTCATTGCCACTTGCCATTTGACTGTGGATGTTTTGCCTTTTTCCCCTTTGTTCTACTGCTGGCCTCATGTCCTGCTCTTACACAAGGCAATTCTGAATAAAGCATTCAGGAAACTTTTTGCATTCTCTTTCAGACTATGTGATCTCCAGGCTTCACAGCATGGACTACGTGTTAGTGGAGAAAAAAAACTTAAATAAACCCTCTCACTTCACTTGCGATTAGCTGAATTTCTTAAGTCACTAAACTTTTCATGTTACACAGTGGGGCCACACATGACTAGTTAGATCATGAAGGATGTTTCTAGAGAAGAATGACAAATTCCTTGTGAGTTTCTCACTAGTTTTGCTGTAAGTAACCCTTAGACTGCAGTCATCGAGTGGATTAAAATCTATTGTCCAAAGATGGCATCTCCATCTATTCTCTAGGAAAAGGGAGACTTTGGCTATCTTCTTCTCATCCCCAAGGGAAAGATCCATTTTCTAGTTTAATTACCAACTGCAGAATTAACTACCTCTTGGAGCTGAATTTAGGAAATAGGACTCCTAGGAGTTCCTAATCAGTAAAGTTACTGTGGAGTTACAGGACTGATAATGTGTGACAGAGGACAGAGAAGAGGCAGGCCTGGTGGCACATGCCTGTAATCCCAGCACTTGAGAGGCCCAGGCAGGAGGATCACTGACAGTGGAGCACAGCCTGGGCTACAGTGAGTTTGAGTCCAGGTTGAACTACATGCCCAGAGACTGTCTCAAAATCAGCCCAAGAAAAGATACAGATAAGAGTAGGCCATGTGTATAGATTCAATGCAATTCCCATCAAACTACCGTTAACATACTTCACAGATCTAGACAAAATATGCCTCAAATTCATCTGGAACCAGAAGAGACCCAGAATAGCAAAAGCAATCCTGGGCAATAAGGACAAGTCAGGTGGAATGACAATCCCTGACCTGAAATTACACTACAAAGCAACTGTAATAAAATCAACCTGGTACTGGCTAAATAACAGACCTGAGGATCAATGGAACAGACTGGAAGATGCAACCACAACGAAAAACCCACTCAGCTACCTAATATTTGACAAAGGGGTCAACCAAACCCACTGGAAAAAAGAAGGCCTGTTTAATAAATGGTGCT